>LPNX010852005.1:438973-450007 GCA_001517045.1 Pseudotsuga menziesii | reverse complement strand
ACTTATGGATTGAGGTTTGCCTAGAATACTATAGCTTGGCTTATTATGGAATACATTTCTGCCTTCATCTCTGCCTGTGACCACTTTCCCATTGTTTCATTAAAGTCATTGAAAGTCACTGAAAAAACACCTATCTTGGAGGACCCATATCTTGAGTTCTGTAACTCCGTTTGACCTCATTTATGCACCGTTGGAAAGGTATTTCAGTTAGCTAAAACTTTCCAGAAGACACCAAAGTCTGAAAATGCCCAGAAATACCTTAAAAATGCGTTTTTTGTGTATGCGCGACTCTCCTTATGTGCAACCCGCGCATCACTCGCGACTCTTGTGTTTTGCAAGTCGCGCATGCATATATTCGCGGGTTGCTCTTGTGTAAACTCACGTATCATGCGCGGGTTGTCCTTCTTCATAGTCGCGCATATGTTTCTCAACATTAAAACATAAAAACACGCCCTTTTGAGTTAGTTTGGGTGGTTATACAACTGACTCCTTCAGTTGTAACCACTTTGGCTTCGCCCCTAACTCTTTTTCATCATATAAATAGAGGTAGGGAGGTCCATGAGGGGGGACTTGGAATTTATGCATTGTTATGCTGGAGGAATCGGGACTCTCTTTGCCTACACCTTTGCCCTGGAGGTCTTCCCCTTGTGTTGCAGAGCTTGGAGGCTGAGTTCTTTGGAGAAGAGAAGCAGCAGATCCAGATCAAGGTTTCGTGAGGTGCCAACTTGAAGAGAAGGTCTCTTGGAGCGAGAGGAGCAAGAGGAGGATTGAAGAGAGAGCTTGGACCAGCCTTCAGTTAATCAGGTGTGGACCCTTCTCATCTCTGAAACTTGCTGTTATATGCTTGCTGAACATTGTGCATCTCTCTTTCAACCCCAGTACGTTGATGGCCTCTTAAGCCCTAGCCATAGGATACTTTCCTTTACAACAAAACCCTCAAACCCTCAAACCCTTATACCAACAACAACTTCGGGTTTCTTGAACCACTACTGGAAGAACAAGAGCATGCAACCACAAAAATTCACCCTGCTTCAAAACGTCCCCACCAAGAGGCACAAAAGGGTAAGAATATTGAAGATTCCAGTCAAAAGGCCAAGGTCAACCCTGAAATGTCGTCCCAACCGGAGATGGAAATGGTGCAAACCCAGGCTTCTCTTCTAACCACTCAAGAAGCGAATGTCCTAATGGATGAGGAAATGGGTGATAGAGATCTGGGAGATTTGGCCCTTATAGGCCTGGAAGATGCCTCCAAGAACAATACCTTTCAAGACATCGCCCCCAAGTAGATAGAAATGCTCACTGACATTCTACATAATGCCAAAGCCAACAACAAGCTGGGTATTATCACCAACACCCCTAGAGAAATAAAAAAAAAATAACAAGGAAACCAAGAAGAGAGAAAGGAAAACGACTCTTCAAAGGATAACCAACCTAGGAACCAGATTGGTTGAATCAGGTCAGTATTCTCAACTCACTGAGTTCTTCCCTCTTAACCCCACTGTTAACCAATGAAGATTATATCTTGGAATATAAGTGGTATCAACAGTTCCAACAAGCACAGAATGATCAAGAAAATGATCTAGCAAGACAAACCTTCCATCCTTATGCTACAAGAAACCAAATCTAGTAGTTCCAATATGGATTCTCTCATGTCCAGACTCTAGCACGGCAGCCAGTCCATTTCCCTTGACTCTTCCGAGGCCTCAGGGGGTCTCACTATCTCTTGGAATCCCACTGAAGTTGATCTGGATCACTTCTTAGCCTCCCGCCACTCCATCCCATCGATACCAACCTTCATAGCCAAATAACCAATGTTTATGGACCCCATCTCCCTAATCAAAAGTCTTCTTTCCTCAACTTCCTCCAATGGCTTTTCCTAGACCAAGCTCATCCCGTGGACGTCCTCGGTGGCGACTTCAATCTTATCACCTCCCTACAGGACAAGCGCGGAGGGCGGCCAATGCTTACCGAGGAAGATAAACTCTTCAAAGGTTTTATTGACAACAGCAACCTGATTGATCTCCACACCAACAATGGCATCCATACCTTGAACAATCGAAGGGGCAAATCCGCTCAAATAGCTTCCAAGCTGGATCACTTTCTCATCTCATAACACGTCATGCTATTAAACGATGAGATCATTGCCTCCATCCTCCCAGCTACATGCTCTAATCATTGGCCAATCTGTTTAAACTAGCAAATTTATGCAAAGGCAAAGAAAAAGTCGTTTTGTTTTGAGAAATTCTAGCTCCCAAATTTTCATGAGATTATCATAGAATGGTGGCAGAACACACAGGTCACTCTAGATCACGCATGCACAAACTCCAAACCAAATTGAAACTTCTCAAGCAACATCTTAAGCACTGGAACAAGCACGCCTTTGGGAACATCTTTACCAACAAAGATCTTTTGGAACAGGACATGGAACACCTTCAACAGCAGATCATGGGCGCACAGAGGAATCCACCTCTCAAGAACATCAACTTTTCTTACAGATAGCGGAACGAACTAAACAAGTGGAGATATACTGGGAACAGAAGTCACGCATCAAATGGCTAAGGGAAGGGGAACGCAACACCTCCTTCTTTCACAGATCCACTATACAACACCGCAAGCACAACCATATCACCAACCTCAAGAATAATGACAGTCTTCTTCTAGAGAGTCACAAAGACATGGAAACCAAGCTGGTCTCCTACTACGAGGATATTCTCACTGAGAATGATCAGGATTGGGTCACGGCTATCCAATATGTTACCTCTCATATACCCTCCCTAGTTACTGAGGAGAAAAACTCCATGCTCATGAGGCCCTCCACGCTTCAAGAAGTGACGACGACTGTCAGACAAATGAAAGAAGACAAAGCCCTTGGCTCGGATTGTTTCATTGTCAACTTCTTTCACTCTTGTTGGGATTTGTTAAAGCACGAGGTCTGGGAAATCGTGGAGGAATCACGCACCTCTCAAAGAATCCCGCCCACCCTCAATGCCACCTTTTTCACTCTCATCCCCAAGGAAAACAAGGCCTTCACTCCTAGCAAGTATAGGCCCATTTCCTTCTGCAATGTGCTCTATAAAATCATTACCAAGATCACAGCCAACTACCTCAAACCCCTTCTGCCTTCTCTCATCTCTGCAGAACAAACCGGCGATGTGGAAGGGAGACAAATTCTGGACAAGATCACCCTGGCCCACGAAACTATTCACTCCCTCAAGTCCTCCAAAAAACCTGGCATGCTACTCAAATTAGATCTTTCCAAAGCGTTTGACAAACTCAATTGGGCCTTCATAGAGAATGTCCTGTCAGCCTTTGGTTTCGACCCCTCCTGGATTCGTTGGGTGATGCATCTACTCTCCACAGCCTTTTTCTCTATTCTCCTCAATGGTGTTCCCTCTAAGCCTTTCAGTCCTTCACGAGGCATAAGACAAGGTGATCTGCTTTCTCCCTTCCTCTTCATTCTCATGTCTGAAGGCCTTAGTCGCATGATCACTCAAGCTAAAACCCAAGGTACCCTCAAGGGCCTTAGGCTCCATGATCACACCCCCATCACCCATCAACAATTTGTGGATGACAATCTTCTCATGGGACATCCATCTGTCCAAGAATCTAGAACTCTCAAAATCATTCTGTCCACTTTCTCCAAAGCCTCTTGCATGACCATTAATCAAGAAAAATCAGAAATTTTCTTCTTCAACACCCCTCTCCCAAACCAGAGAAACATTGCCCGCATTCTGAGCTTCAAAGTTGCTACTCTCCCCTCCAAATATCTTGGCGCCCCCCTCATCGATTCTGCTCTCAAACATTCTTCCTGGAGGGAACTTCTCACCAAGCTAGAACCTCGCCTATCTCAATGGACCTTGTGTCCCCTCAATCTGGCTGGTCGCCTGACTCTCATCAAATCTATACTACAAGCTATGTCTCTTTATCTTTTCTCGGTCTTAGCTGCTCCGAAATTGGTTCTTAAAGCCATCAAAACAATTCAACGCACTTTCTTATGGAACAGGGACAAGAACTCCCACCATTGGCACCTCTTCAAATCGGACAATGTCTGTCGCTCTAAGGCAGATGGTGGACTTGCGTTAAGGGACCCTTCGCAAAGCAACGACATTCTCACTCCAAAAATATGGTGGAATTGGATCTCTAATAATCAAAGTCAATGGACCCAACTCTAGAACAAAAAGTACGTGGTGGAATGGCCAACACAGCACCTTGTCAAGTTTTCAGAGAATATAAAAGGTTCTGTCATCTGGAATGCAGCCAATTCAAAAAGACCTATAATTCAGCAGCACAGCTTCTGGGAAGTTCACAACGGCTCTCTTGTCAACTTCTGGACAGATTCCTGGAACCAGCTACCTCCTCTTGCGATTACCTTCAATCTTTAGGTCACGTAGGACATACTTTTGATCTCTTCTCATGACAAAATCCACTTCTTCTGGTTCCAGAACAGACAGGAGGACTTTAAGGAATGGCTCACATGGGACAAGTGGCATCCGCATCAGCAACAACTCTACTTTGAGGCTCTATGGGAGGAACTGAAACAACTTTGTATCAAAAGCAGACATGGAAACGACATTCTTCACTAGGGTTACAGACCAAAAGGCATGTTCACCACCAAAGAAGCTTATCAAATCCTCACCAATCCTAGCGAGCCTTCTGACACATGTTGGACTAGATCTGGGGTCTAAAAACTTGGCCCAAAGTCACCATTTTTCTTTGGCTTGTCTTACACAAACACATCCTCACTTGAGACAACTTGCTCAAAAGAGGCTTTGTCGGGCCAACACAATGCCCCCTTTGCAAAGATCATGAAGAAATTATGGAGCATATTCTCAATCAGGGTCCTCTTGCTACTCAACTTTGGACCAAAATAGTCGTACCAAAATAACTAACCGCTCCCCCAATAGCATCATAGCCACCATTAAAAATTGGCATAACCACCCCTTTCAAAACCCTATCCTCAACATAATCTGGTAACTCATCCTAGGTTTCCTCATTTAGGGTCTCTAGAAGGAGCGAAATATTAGGATTTTTTAAGGTAAAGCCAGGTCTGTGGAAACTATTTGGCTCCAATGTTAACAACGCATCAAGGAGACCACTCTACTCACCAGTTGGAAAGAAAAAGATCTCTAAGCCCGTCCCCAAGAAAAGGGCGTTCTTAACCATTGGCTCACTATCATCCCCCTTCATTCACAGAAACCACTTCTCGCCCTCCTCACCCCCCATCCCCAACCTCCTAGACTGCCCCTCCCAATGGTTTCTACAAGCTTAATTTTGATGGTGCTTCTAAAGGTAATCCTGGTCCTGCAAGTTTCGGTAGCGCCTTCAGAACAAACGCAGGTTAGATCACTCATGTCTTCTATGGAAAACTTGGGTTCGAGAGTAACAATGTTGTTGAGCTGAACGACCTCCTTCAAGGTATCAAAACGGCTTCGAAATATGCTCTATTTCTTCTCATAGAGGAGGGAAACTCTGAGCTAATTCTTAATCTAGCCATTAAACTCCAAAATGGCTCTTCCAGTGCCAGGATCTCTTCAAGCTGGTGAATGGACTTTGATCTTCAGCAACTAGCACTACTTCTCTCACAACATTTTGCTATCAATTTCCAACATGTGAGAAGAGAAGCCAACTCCCTGGCGAACAAAATTGCTAACTGTGGGGTGCTCTCTTCTTCTTTTTTGCACCAATGCACCTTGGCTTAGATCTCGAATGCTCACTTCAGGCAGGAATGCAAGCTCATAGAAAACAAAGGACTTCAACCCGGATGCGGGTGTTTTTAATGCCAGCGAGGACAAGGGGAATGATGACAAACCTGGCCCGTCGTCAACCTGACGTCACCTCACCTCACCCCCTCATGGCTGCGCGCATTAACATTGACTCGGGACGTGGTTGTTCACTAGACGTCCGATGGGGCATCGTCATCAACTCAGTACAGGCTGAGTTCAATGCGCCACCCTAGTTCCTGGGCTGACGCGGCATCTGTTTTATGCTCTACATCCTCTGTCCTTCGGGTTATTTTCTCTGCACCCTCTCGTAGCTCTGGCTCCTGCTCTCACTGAACCACTCGGCCCTCTGCGCCTATGATCGCAGCTCTGTTCTTTCCACCACTCCTTACCACTCCACCATGTCATGAAGGAAGCGAGGCATTTCCCGGCATGGTCGTTCTGGGAGAGGATCCCAAGCTCAACATCAAATTCAGCTCACTACACTAGCGAACGGAGAGGGTTTTGATGCTGATATTCCAGACATTGTTCGCCAAATGGTGAACGACTAAGAAGACGAATTATCTGGTGTCGCCAATGCTGCAGGCCGCTCAATGGAGCACAGACGAAATTACTGGGTCATAAAGAACCTACTCATTAGGCTCATCCTTCGCTTCAACTCCCAACCCTTGGCTACTGTTAATCTTGCTTTACCTATCCCACTGGCTCCTGTTGCACCTCCGACCCCCCCCCCCCCACCGCCTGCTCCAACCGCTTACACTGGCCCACTTGCCTCTGCCTCTACTCTGCCCCCTTCCACCCCCTCCCCCGCAGTCCCTATGGACCGCGAGCCCCCTCTTCCCCCTTTCACTGGGCCGTATAAAATCTATGTCCGCCAGCAAATGCACCCCCACACCAACCCTTGTCAGAAAGACGACCCCTCTCCTAGTGAAACAGCCCCTTGCAGGTAATGAAGACGAAGGTGACTCTTTGAGTAGCGAGGAACCAAGCTCCTCAAGTTATGACGCGTCGAACGCCGCAGATGACCCAACTGAGCCAGTCTCCTCTGTCTTCGGCTGCCCATCGTCAAGGAACCTTATCGCAAGCTTTAGTCAAGTTCTATTAATGGTTTTTGTATATTTCTGGAATATGGTGGGCTCTCCTAGGCCTACACTTTGTTTGCTTGGTTTTCAATACACTGTTTGTATTTTTGTATAATGTCACTCTCTGTTTCTAAGACTTGTTTTCCCTCTCGAAGGGAGGGTCTGGTACACTTCTTTTGAACCTGTTTTCCCTCTAAGAGAGAGGGTCTGGTTCTCGTCTCAGACTGGTTACACCTGCCAAGTCCTTTGGGAAGGAATGCTTCTCTGAATTGTAATCTTTTTTGTACCATTATTACCTTACTTCAATAGAATAGTTTCTTAAATTACAAAAAAAAAGAAAACATAACATTTTACTTAAATATGTACCTGTCAGTAATAATGTTTTAGTGTTGTGGTTTGAAAATATCAATGGACTAAATATGGATCAAGGAAAATAAGCTTAATAGAGAATGAAAACCCTAGCTCTTGGAAACCACAAATAAAATCACCACTAATACATTAAGAAAGGGATAAAAGTGATCATCTTCCCAAGAAGCCAAAGTCGAATGTTGGATTTGGCAGAATCGGCAAGAATCGGTCTGGTTGAACAACCTGAACCAACTACCGAAGAATTAATCCCTCAAACTCTCGAGTCCCTACTACCTAGGTGTCCCAAAATATATGCGATTCCAACAGTTCTTAAATTCTTGCAAGTTGCCAGTCGCGCACCTAGGAGAGGGAGGATCGAGAACCCCAAAGATTTATTAAGCCCAATCTCCCCAGCGAAGAAAAAACTATATCATGATTCAAGATAGAAAACCCCGCGGACCGTAATATCCACTCCATCTAGTGCATTATTGACTCATGATAATCAAAACCATAGATTTGAGGAAGAATAAATTTGAACATAGATATGGGATAGCTATGCCAATAAAGCATATAAAAAAATGTTGATATCTTGAAAATAGGTTTGAAAATTTTGAAGTATCTAACCAAACTCACCCTCTGTGTATGAGATTGAATTATCCTAAAATTATAGGACGTATATTTCATATGTTGCTCTTCTCAAACCGGTCCCACAAATAAAGCTTAATAGAGAATGAAAACCCTAGCTCTTGGAAACCACAAATAAATTCACCGCTAATACATTAAGAAAGGGATAAAAGTGATAATCTTACCAAGAAGCCAAAGTCGAATGTTGGATTTGGCAGAATCGGCAAGAATCGGTCTGGTTGAACAACCTGAACCAACTACCGAAGAATTAATCCCTCAAACTCTCGAGTCCCTACTACCTAGGTGTCCCAAAATATATGCGATTCCAACAGTTCTTAAATTCTTGCAAGTTGCCAGTCGCGCACCTAGGAGGAGGACCGAGAACCCCAGAGATTTATTAAGCCCAATCTCCCCAGCGAAGAAAAAACTATATCATGATTCAGCATAGAAAACCCCGCGGACCGTAATATCCACTCCATCTAGTGCATTATTGACTCACGATAATCAAAACCATAGATTTGAGGAAGAATAAAGTTGAACATAGATATGGGATAGCTGTGCCAATAAAGCATATTAAAAATGTTGATATCTTGAAAATAGGTTTGAAAATTTTGAAATATCTAACCAAACTCACCCTCTGTGTATGAGATTGAATTATCCTAAAATTATAGGACGTATATTTCATATGTTGCTCTTCTCAAACCGGTCCCACAAGGCCAAAGTCTGCCAGAGAAATACACAATCGCTAATCTTAAATAATGTGAAATAAGAATAAATACCAATCTGCTCATAGATAGGTTCAATCTCAAATTTTTGTAGCCAATGGACAGACCAAACCGACTAATATTGTACCTCTGGGAAAGAGTGTTGTAGACATAACTTGGTATAATGCAAGATGGACCTAAAAGCATCCCCTTCGAGTGGTTTGAAAACCATTAAACACGAATCCTCACCTGAAGTTTCAACTTATACTAGTGTATATAGGACCATGATCACTTTGCAAAGTTGAAACTTGAGGAGAAAAATAGTATTTCCATAATGAAGCTCTCCTGTGATATACTGGACAACAAATAAAATAATAATGAAGCTCTCCTGTGATATAAACTTTAAAGGACAGCTCTAAAATAATAATGAAGCTCTCCTGTGATATAAACTTTAAAGGACAGCTCTAAATAATAATGAAGCTCTCCTATGATATAATGGACAACTCATAAAATAATAACAGTTCCTGTCGAGAGATACACACTTGAACAAATCATTCGGCATGTACTAATAAATGGTGTGTGCAAATAAACACTAAATCTATCTAGCATGACTCACTCACACGTAGAACAGTTAATCCTACCTGTGCTGGAAACTTCCATTCACCTCTGAACTTTTTTGTCTTCAATTCAGTCATTCGGCATGTACTAATAAATGGTGTGTGCAAATAAACACTAAATCTATCTAGCATGACTCACTCACACGTAGAACAGTTAATCCTACCTGTGCTGGAAACTTCCATTCACCTCTGAACTTTTTTGTCTTCAATTCAGTCAGCTCAATAATAGATCCTCCAAAGCTGATGACCTGAATTACAAATTTGACGCTACATACATGGATTTTCAAAAAATCTTTCTCTGATTTGACAACTAACATAATATATTCAATGTTCCCCAAGTTTTCCGCACATGGACGCTGGAGCCGGGAAACACATAGTGGGAAAGTGTGGAGACGACCTATCCCCCAAATTTGAGTGACAGGGTTTCTTTAAATTTATAAAATAAAATAAAGTAATAATTTATTTGATGTATATTTATGATTGTGATGATGATGGTGGTGGTGGTGGTTAACCACTGAGATCAAATTTGGTTTATCAGACCTAAAGAAACCAATTAATTAGTTTTTTTTTAAATTGTATTCCTATGCTCAAAGAGCTTGGTGAGAAGCCTCCCAAGCCCACTATAATTTTGACAAGTTAAAAGGCTAAGAAAGTCGGTGTTGCAACAAATATTATGAAACTGAGATCTAATGTGTACGCAGGGCACTCTAAGAGGAAGTGATTTTCATCTTCAATGTTTCTATTGTCATAGAGATGGCAGATCCTTTTCACCCATGGTGTTTTAGGAACTGTCCAACCACCTGTTTCACTATGGAGCTCATGAGAATTCGTTCTTATCTTGGCTATATTAGTCTTTTCTTTGAACTGGTTAAACAGAGAGATACTTTTGATCTTCTAGAATAGGGTTGATGACCTCCTTATAATATCTTAACTTTCTTTTAGCCTCTAAATCTTTCTCACACCACAATTTCTCTGTAAACTTAGAAGTAACAATATTTTGAATGTTATTAATATTTTGCAATGTAATATTTCCGTCCATCTCGTAGTGGTTTAACCAGGCCCTTGTCCTCGTATCTTTATACCAACCTCCCTTGAGCCTAAGGTGGTTTTGGCTGGAATGAAAAGGTGGTTTTGGCTGAAATGAAAAGCTAGCTTAGGAAGTCTATGGTCTCCCATGTTATTGATTTTGTGCTTGTAGAACAGGAGCCTAGCCATAGCTAGGCTCTCGAGAGGGGAAAGACCCGCTTCTATAAAGATAATAGCCTTATGGTGTATTGCTTTTAATTTTGAGGTTATACTTTATAAAAGGCTTCTGGATTTGCTCAATCTTTCTCCAAGATTCTCTAGAGATGCTGCAACCCCAAACTTCGCATCCATACAAGATAACAGGAGTGACTAAAGTTTCAAAGAGGAACTTCTTTTTATCCCACATCACAAGGTTTGCTTCTTTACAATTATTTTCAAGACCAAAATAATTAAATATATTACTTTATTTCTAAGTAGTACCAAGTAGGATGGTAAATACTAAATATTTACTTTATTTCTAAGTAGTACCAAGTAGGATTATAAAAAGTGAAAATAATGAAAAATCATAAAAAAATATAGTTTGAAAGACATATGGTGGGGTTACTTTTTCCCAGAAGTCTCCAAATCCTCGGGCCTAGGAAATTAGAGAAACAGGTCCCCTACAATGGGGATTGGTGGACACTGAATATATTCCATGAAACTGATGGGTGGTGCTATATTTATACATAGCACGAACAGAATCCAGATATTGTTGAAAAACCTGGAAGGAAAGATAAACTTGGCAACTTAAAATGGATGGAAAAAAATGAAGAAAGGAGGCTAATCAATAGAGATAAATTTGGCAGCTTAAAATGAATGGAAAAAAATAAGGAAAGGAGGAAAGACATGCAAGGAAAGATAAACTTGGCAGCTT
>LPNX010852005.1:193306-438898 GCA_001517045.1 Pseudotsuga menziesii | reverse complement strand
AATGAGAAAAGGAGGCCAATAAATAGAGATAAAAATATCATAGCACATAGCATCTTATTTATTTGCTTGAAAATAGAACACTACCAAATGTCTAATGTATGCTTAAAATGGATGGAAAAAAAAATGAGAAAAGGAGGCCAATAAATAGAGATAAAAATATCATAGCACATAGCATCTTATTTATTTGCTTGAAAATAGAACACTACCAAATGTCTAATGTATAAATCAGCAAACCAAATAGATAAAAACATCATAGCACATAGCATCTTATTTATTTGCTTGAAAATAGAACACTACCAAACGTCTAATGTATAAATCAGCAAACCAAATACTTAAGAGCATCATACTTAATTGCTTGCTTGAAAGTTGCAAGTAGAACACTACCAAATGTCTAATGTATAAATCAGCAATCCAAATACTTGAAAGTTGAAAGTAGAACATTGCCAAATGTATAAATCAGCAATCAAAATACTCAAAAGTTGAAAGTAGAACACTGCCAAATGTGTATTGTATAAATCAGCAATCCAATTATTTGCTTAAAGTAGAAAGCAGAAAGCTACTCGAAATGTATAGATCATCGATCCCTCTCTTAAAAGCTATGAATAAACGTTATGAAACAAATCCACCAGTTACTAGATATTATAGATATTACTTGTCAACAATGCACTGGAGCCGCACTAGGCTGTGAGATAGTAACATGAGAAAATAAAATTTGTTCTAAAACAAACATGCAACCAACTGGAAAGGAGAGCAATAAAGCGCCTGAATAGATGATGACTGAAAAAACCTAGTAGCAACAATTGTCTGTTGACCTTGGGTTATGAAGCTCTATATCATTACCCGACCCACACTCCATTGGTGAAAATAAATGTCTAAAATATATAAAAATTAAATCAATTATATTAATCACAAAATTGTTAAAAACAAAACAAACAAAACACCTACTCACCTTTAAAATAGACTTTTTAGTTAAATGAAAAAATTATTGCTACAGGAATCCTCAAATTTTGCAGAAACCATATATTCTCAAATTTTGCACAAAATATTTCTAGTTTCCATCTAAAACAAATTGAAATTTCTAACAAAGAGAGTAATCCATCAACACTGCTCACAAGAGAAAATATGAAACTCCATAAGTATTTATGTAATCAACAAGTGGAAATGACAAAAACATCAGTTTATATGATTTTTTTTAAAATTAGGTACAAGGGAGGATGTAATGGTCAGCTTGTAGGGTAATGTCTAAAACTTGGATGCAAAATAAATTACTTCAAATGTACAAAGCCCTCCTTTTCGTGGCTCTTGGATGGTTTGGTTTGAATGCAAGTTAAGTATTTTTCAAGGTAAATGTGATTCATGAATTAGATAACGAAGTATATGTGTTAGCTAAAGAAGAATTGGAAAAAACAATGACTTCGATGACTTGAGTAGTTTTAAATACAGCATTTAGTATTGGACAAATAATTGTAATAACTGAAACTACATAACTTGGCAAATTGCAATTTTCGGAGGCAATTTTGACCAAATTTAATGGGAAATCCACCAAAATAACACGGCATTTGGTTGTTTTTAATTCCATGAAGTCATCTTTACAAATTTTAAGAGAAGTGTAAGGGGTTAAACAAATAATATTGAAGCACCCTATAGTAGAGAGGAGAGGAGACCTAGAATATTTGGATGTCGCTAGACAACGACATTCTTAGGTAGATGGAACAGGTAGGATGTTATTTCTAATATAAAGCTCTTTATTGTCTTATTAGCATTGATTTTTTTATAAGGCCTTACTTTGAAAAAAAGGAAAAATACCTTTAGGACTTTGGTGTTTTCTAGTAGTTATTAATTGAATCATTGATAAGTTTAAGATAGATAAGATGCTCCTTCATATCTTAACAATTGAAACAAATAAAATATTCCTTTATAAATGTGTCATTTATAAATGCCACAGAGCGTGGTTTTTATAAACATGGATCATAGCTATCGATTTACGGGAGCTAGAGTCAACCGAATGGATGGCTAAGGAATTCGAAGCTGAGCAGAGTACAATGAACCACTTCCAAAATTTATGAAAGCTCGTCCACAGAGATATGAAGATTCAACAGAGAAGGATGACAAAGTGACAAGCGTGAATTTCTACACAAAATTCAAATCTCTGTTGTTGAATATTTTTTAAATAATTTATAAAAAAAAAAAATCACATCGTCCAAAATATGATCTATCTCATAATCAATAAATTTCTAATTATTTTAAATTTATATTATATTAATATTATTTTTTAAATTTAAAGAAAGTAAAAAAACATTAAAAAGAAATGAATTGATGCTGAATCAATCAAAAACTAAATTTAACATGAAATAATATAGAATGTAGATGAAGACTATAATTTATTGATTCTTACATATTAAGTTCAAATAATGTTATTTAATTATCAATAAATTTAATAAATCTGTGTTTAATTAATCAATCACAAAATTTAATATGATTTATTTATGAAATAATATAGAATGTAGATGAAGACTATAATTTATTGATTCTTACATATTAAGTTCAAATAATGTCATGTAATTATCAATAAATTTAATAAATCTGTGTTTAATTAATCAATAACAAAATTTAATATGATTTATTTATTAAGAGTAATATATATTTTAATAATAATAAGTTATTAATATATATTAATAAGTTAAATTTTTATAATTTTGGATGGAATATTATTTATGTTTTTTTTACATTACACGATAATAATAATAAAAAGTGTACAGTCAAACTCCTTATTACCCGCCATAAGTTAAATGGTTGTGCTACTATTGCATATATGAAGTTAAATGGCTGTGCTACTATAGAATATATGAAGAATTTAATATTAAACTACTTAAGATCAAAGATAATACTAAAAAATAAATGTAGGCTTATAAAATAAAAAATTATGAAAAGTAATTTAAAAAATCCATATAATATTAAAATAAAAATAAATAAATAAATAAAAACTTATATTTAAAATTTTAAAAAATTATACCTCAAAAAATTAAATCTATACTTATATATATTAAAAATATATATATATAAACAAAATTAAACTTCATTTGGCAATCTGAACTTCATACCTGTAAGTGTAACGGAAAATCGATAAATTGGTCCTGATTTTTGTGTTGCTCGGTGCATCCCGCTATATGTCAAATAATGATTGTTTGATTTTTTTGGTGGTGATTGGTGCATCCAGCTATATGTCAAATAATAATTGTTAGCCTGTGACAATGAGGGCTTTTCCTTTCTCTCTGCATTTGGTATTAAAAAAATACAATATATTTTGTTTATTCAATAGAATCCAAACATATGCTTTATTAAAAGGTTCCCCCCATTTCTTTTTACAAACTAAAAAAATGTGAATATGAAAACGACCTCATAACAAAAGGAACAACATTTTATTTCAGTTCGTGGTGTTATCAGGTGTTGAAGTTAGACAGAAAATTTGTTGGCTTCGAAATCTTCCAATGGGGCAAGCCTAGAAGCTCCAGTTGCCAAAGAATCAACAACTGTGCTTTCAGCTCAATTTAGGGAATTACTGTTGTAGCCTTTGAATTGATTTATTAGATTGAAAACCTCACCCGGTAAGTGGGTCTGACTTCCATATGCCTATGCTAGATTCTTAGGAACTGAGGTTCGAATACCTTGTTACTGATCCGAATCCCGAGCTTGCTGTAAACTCTTGGGCAGATGGGTTCAGATGTCCAGAAGAAGTACGACTAGGCAATACTGCTGCATTCAACATCACATTTGGGGTTATCACCATCACAATATAGAAAATCCCTTAGACAGCCCCACTATGACCCGATAATCAACACTATCAGACCGACGCACAAAGTCGGCCCTCAAAATAGCACATCCCTGAATCTTCCTGAAGAAAAATCCCCTATCATGAAAGCCCACCACGCAATTTCAATGCAAAACCCTTGTAGCAGACTACTCTAATACAGCCGGTAGAACATAGACATGACATAACCCAATTCAAATCAGCATTAAACGAAGGGAAAATAAATGGGTTTACAGAGTGAACCCCAAGCGCATTTTGACATCGAGCTGGCCTTCTTCCTCTCTCCCGAGCACCGACCAATGACCAAACACTGCTTCACTCTCAATCAAATCCCTCTGTAGATATTTCCCCTTTCAATTGAACTACACTCCACCGCCTTGGACTCCTTCGTCACTTAAATACATGCAGCTTCCAGCGACTAGGGATCCTTCCCAGTCATCAACCATTGCGTCTCCGTCCTCTTACCCTCACTCCCCCTGCAAGAAAGAGCCTCGAAGATCCATTGGGCCACCATTACGACATAGATCTTAGAAAGAACGACCACCAGGGACTGGAAACAGGTGACTCCCGGGTCAGGTAGGAGTCCGATTTGGAATAGGATAACAATGTATCTGGACAGTTCGGCTCTTCTCCTGGAAGAGAAGGCATAGGATATAGGGCACACAAATAGCCCAAACCCGGTGACCGGCCGCTACTTGCTTCGGCGTCTGCGCTCTCTTCTTCCGGCTGCTTCTAACCGGGCGCCGTTAACCGCACCTCCGTAAGTATGTCCCACTTCTGCTGCACAGTACGTACACAGGTTTCTGTTGATGGATGGCTAGTCACAGAACCGGATTAAATTTTAAAATTTAAATGGATAGAATGGATTCCCCGCCATGTACTTGACAGCGCTCTCGCCCATTCACTCAGAACAGAACAAACAAGAAAAGGGGGTTTGCAGGGTCAAATTCTCTCCTGATATAGTTAGAGCGAGGACGCCTGAAGTGGATAAAGAGTGAAGAATCTCAAGCTAATGCCGACTTTCCTATGATCACAGGCTCCGAACATCTCAGCCTTGGTAATTCCTCTTTTATTTTCTTTTTCTTTTTTTTGGTACAAATCGTTTTAAAGGTCGTTTCTGTTCGTTGTAAGAGTGGCTCTGCAGTACACTGTTCTAGTGTTAGAGTGTTTTTGGAGGGAATTGAATTTGACTGTGTTTACACCAAAACCTATAGATGTTGATGAACATTTGAAACCAGTACAAAACCCTATTATTAAAAGTGACAATTAATCAATTTTTTATATTCTCAAAAATCAGACTATTATAACATGAGAAGATTGTGGACAGCTTTACATCATTACATGGATTGCATCATTCAAATTCAAAACTGTGAAACTCATAGATTTACCTCCAGCTCTGTTTAAGAAAACAATGTTCCTGTCTCCATCTATGTTTGCTTGTGTGCCATTCACCATGTGGGATCGTGGCCCTCTCTGGCTGCCCAAAACCATTGGTACCTTCACACCTGCATCAATCATATTCTTCACGTGGGAAAGATGATATTGTGATGTGTTATTTTCCTTTTGTGAATTGATCCACTGATGAAATAGATTTGTTGTTAAAATCATATGAACAAGAGAAAACCATCCCCTTCCCCGTATCCTTTCCACTAATATAAACATGCAGTTAAAGCGATAATCCCAGCAGCGTGGGAATCGACCCACCTCCATGCAATAGGAATTTGTTTCTCCTTCCCCTTTATCCTTTCCACTAATATAAACATGCAGTTAAAGCGATAATCCCAGCAGCGTGGGAATCGACCCACCTCCATGCAATAGGAATTTGGTTCTCATTAGCAATACGTCTCTTGTAGCATGTATGGGCAGGTGTTTCATGTATATTTGTGTTTAGGTGTCCTTAAAACTGTAATAAAGTTAGCCTTGGGTTACACTCTAGGTTGTATGGATTTAATCAAAAGTAAGACATGTAAGTAAACATGAGTGGGCCTAATGGTTAAGAACATGTGTTATCTCTTTGAAGATTATAGGTTTAAAATGTGTCGAGGGTAGGGTAGGGTTGTTCATTGGCAGGTTGTGACAAGGGACAAGGCTAGAAGGTAGGCTACCCTACTAAGTGGCAAGTTACAGAAATGTAACCCCTGCTAAAATAATACTCACTTTCATAATTTTCACATAATGTATGGATTTATGGTTATGCTGCCTAAATATAAATGTAAGTCTTTGCGTAAAAGAAGTATATGGTTATTATCCAAGAGGAAACAAAATAAAACAAAGTATGAATGTTGTGTTGTCTTCAATGAATGAAGGATGATAGATGATATATACGGGTGAAAGTTTTGTAAGTAAATAGGAAAAGAAAGCCTAGTATTAACATAATAGTTAGATTAAGATAAAGTATTATTACACCTTTTAATGTTTAGATGAGGAAATTGTTTCAATTATTGTGCCATTGATCTTCAGCCAATTAGTGCAATTGGATTAGATTATTGTTCAATAGAATGGATTGAAAAATACTCACTGAACAAGACAAATTTCACTGAAAACAGATAAGTATTGCTCAGTATAATTATAGTATAAACTTCATTAAACCCAGCAATAGACAACAGTGTTACATAAAGGAGAATTCGAATCATGTGGATAAGATTCGAAACACCAACTAAATTTGACTGCATGGCTAACTAGAGGTGTCTAAATCACTATCGGAGTCCACAAGATCAACTCGAGTTGTCTAATTCAATCTCTCAATCAGTTATAATCAATTAAATTAGTCTAACTGATGTGGTAGGCGAGAATAGACACCTTCCCACATGCAACCATACAAGCCCGACACTAATTAAACTAGAGGACATTTAACTGAATGTAACTTGAGCATAACTTAGCTTGACTAGTCACCAATTGCCAACAACTGAAGGAGGTTGGTGCCACCACTCCCAGTAGCTCCTAAATTGTAGGGATTGGTCTAGGAGGCGCATAAACTAATATATAAAGGTGGAGTTAATTGCAGTTGGCCTCTATCTGTGTTCCCCACACTCTAGTGACCGGTACATGTGGCCCCATTGGCTCAAGTGGACCCAATGGTACTAATGGACCCAATAATAACTAAATGACTCATAAGTTAGGAAAATATAATCTAATAGACCAGTTTGGGCAAGGGAATATTATAAATCCTAACACCCCTTCGGAATCCTAACTTGGACAACTGCGGGCCCTAACAACAAGGCCAAAAGTCACCCATACACAAATCTAAAAGAATTAAAAAATGTTGCTTAATAAACTATGGAAATAGGGGAAAACCTCATGGGAAACCCCCCCCCCCCCAAAAAAAAAAAAAAAGCAGGAATAGGAAATACAAGCTATTCTTAGGAGAAGAATCTTCCTCTTTTGAAAATACCTTGCAAAAAATATGCTGCAATTTGCAGCAGTATGGTTCTTCTGTGCAGTGGCATCCTGAAGCTGTGCACGTGAACCTCTTCAAATTAATAATTATGTCTGGAGGAATTTTCCTCTTTGGAAGAAGAAGAAAATGCTCAACTAAATTAGAAATATAGACAGTTGCAAGATGAAAACAAGACCCATGTAGAGCAACTGAAATCAACTGACGAGAGAGTAAAAGTGCTTGAGAATTCGAACCATGTGAGGAACACCCAAGCAACTGATATATGGCAGCCTTGAACATCAACCCATGTGAGGTAAAATCAGCCCCAAGTGTTAGGAGCAAGTGTCCAGGTGAATGCAGAATGTCTCCCTCTTTACTAATTATGTGAGAAGATGAGCATGTGAGCAAATAGAAAGGTAGAGAAGCCCTGGGACTGTGGAGAGTGAATGCTTGAGCTCCATAATATGATATAGCTTCATAAATACCAATGATTCAAAAAATATAATATCATCAAACTCATAAGAGGAAACTAACATCAAATCCCCAACAACAAGTTTGAAGAAGACTTGCGGTACTTGATTTTTCACACCAAAATTGATGATAACAGGAACAAGCATGATTGGAAGCTCTTGACTTAAAATTCGAACCAAATAATATCAGATCATATCCAAATAAGATCATATCATATCCAAATAAGTTCATATCATATCCAAGAGTGCGCTCCATCGAGATGGTAGATGCACAATTTTCTCCTTCTTCAAAATCCTGAATATCGGTGCATTAAATCATGTAGGAATTTTCTGGAAGCTCAATATCAATGAGAGTGAATGGATCACTCCTAAAATATGATATTCTTTCCAAAATATCTATAGTATTACTTATTTGCACACCAGCAACATCATTAGATATAGAGAAATCAAATTCCTCTTCATTTTCTGAAACAATCACCAGTAAACTATGCACATAATTTAAAATAGAAGAATCATTGGAGAATTTTGCATAGAATGGAAGGAGATTTTTTCTTCAATAACAGAGATTTTAATGTCTTCTTTTGGATCAGCCTTATGAGAAGATGAGATATCAGAGATCTCATAAACTTTCGAAGCAGCAGGAGAAGGAGTCACTCCAAGGAGACTTTCTTCAATTCGAATTGATTGTCGAATATTCTGCTTCTTCTTCGTCTTCAACAATTTGCTTTGCTGCAGGAGAGGGAACATAGAGCACATTATTCAACTCTTCATGCTAGATTTTATCTGAGCCTCTCTCAACAACTGGGATTTTAGAGTCGTCTCCCATATGATTGATAGGTCCTCCTGATAGAGCGAAAGTGGTGAAGGATTCCCTCGAGGAAACTATGTAGTTGGATGCTCCAAAATCTATCAAGTAAGCCTTCGACGGAGTGAGGCCTTCCTTCAAGGAATGACATCTCTCATGTTCTTTAGTCTGCTCTCCATCATCAAACTTCTCTGCACTTTGTGGAAGGGCAATATTGTTTTGTACAAGGAGATTTTTCAACTAGTTGAGGGTCTTCTTCATGCATTGGATTTCTAAATCAAATCCCCTCATACAATAGGGACACTTAGTCTTTCTCTTCGATCTTGAAGCTCCTTTGGAAGACTTCTAACTCTATTTTGGTTTCGAATCAGATGCTTTTAGCTCCTTCCCCTTGTGCTTCCCTTTAGCTTGCGCATTGGTAGAGTTTGTCATCAGAAGAGCTTGGTTCTTGGAAGTTTGGAGGACTCCCATCTTGACCAACTTTTCTTGCTCCTGTATTAAGGAGTCGGCAAAGCCATCAAGTGAAGGCATCTTCTAATTGGGGATGGAAGCTCTCCAGAAATGGAAGGTAGAGACAAATACAAAATACTCAGAACCAAGTTTGTTGAGTACGGAGAGCACAAGATGCTCATCCTTTCTCCTTATTCCACACTACTTACATTGTAGTGCAAGAAACTTGAATTTGGTAAAACAATTGTTGTATGGTCTCGAAACTGCTAGGCTGCAATGATATTAGATTGTTCCTTAGAATGTGTCCCTGAAGCTCATCTTGCTTTCCAAACAAGAATTTAGGCTTCTCCCAAGCTTCTTTGGGAGACTTCAATCCCTCAAGATGAAAGAGGAGGTCTTCGGCGATGTGAGCACAAAGGAAGCCAAACGCTTCATCCAACCAGTTCAAGAACTTGTTTTCTTAGCAGAACGATGAGGTTTAGTCTCTCTGCCCATTGTCATCCTGTACAGGCCAAGCTTGCGCAAGGAGACCTGCATATCTTCCCTCCAATCAACATAGTTGAAGGGTGTTAGGATCCAAGGTAAGAACAATTTATTCTCCATCAATTCTCCTTTTGATCAGTCAATTTCTTCAATTAAGCTACGTAGAACCTGTAAGAAAACACTGCAAAAACAAAACCAACTCGCACTATGTCAAAATAAAGCCTTCCATATCGACATGTACACTTTCTTAGGGTTCGTCACGCCCGTAGAAACTTCTCTGAATGAATTCAGAGTTAGTGATGCACACTTTGCGGGACTTATGTGGAAACCCATCTACTTCTGGTGTACAATGGAGATTGGATAGACTCAAATCTTTCTTGAGGAGGCTCTGATACCATGTTTGAATTATTGTGCCATTGATCTTCAGGCAATGAGTGAAATTGAATTACATTATTGTGCAGTAAAATGGAATGAAAAATACACACTGAACAAGACAAATTTCACTGAAAACATATAAGTATTGCTCAGTATAATTACAATATAAACTTCATTAATCCCAGCAGTATACAACTGTGTTACATAAAGGTGAATTTGAATCGTGTGGATAGGATTCGAAACACCAACTCAATCTGATTGCATGGCTAACTAGAAGTGTCTAAATCATTGTCGGAGTTCACTAGATCAACAACAATTGTCTAATTTAGTCTCTCAATCAGTTATAATTAGTTAAACTAGTCTAACTGATGTGGTAGGTGAGAAGTAGGTGAGAATAGTCGCCTTCCCACATGCATCTATGCAAGACTAGCACGAAATGAACTGGAGGACATCTAACTGAATGTAACAGTGGAGCATAACTTAGCTTGACTAGTCACCAACTCCACAACAACTGAAGGAGGTTGGTGTCAACATTTCCAATGGATCCTAAATTGTAGGGATTGTTCTAGGAGGTGCATGAAGGTGCAGTCAATTGTAGTTAGCCTCTATCTGTGTTCCCCGCACTCTAATGACTGGTACGTGTGTCCCCATTCTCCCAAGTGGACCCAATAATAACTAAATGGATCCTAAGTTAGGAAAATATAATCTAATAAACCAGTTTGGACAAGGGAGNGAACTAAGAGATATATATATATATATATATATATATATATATAAGTGTTCCAAATTGATGAGGTTTTGGTTGTTAATCTTCAGAACATATAAAAGTATATCAAATTAAATATCCTTCTACGTATATGAATGTAGAGTGTTCTTTCTTGGTATAAAAAATGATCATTAGCAGTAACATTCTTGTCAATTTAAAAGATGTTCTTAAGAAATATTATACCCCACTTCCACAAAATGATAATATTGGAGGTTAAATTGTAATAGTTGAAGTTTGGTATGTTACAGTAGCTCAGCTAACCATGCTTCCATCAACAAAGATTGCAAAGGGTTATAGGAGAAGGTAATGTGATATTTTCTCATACTTATGAACACTAACTTCTTACTTCTTATTGTACTTCTGAGGACTTTGAAATCCAACCCTTTAACAAGCTTTTGAAACGAAAGCAGGGAGTTAATATGTGTTCTATAATATTCTCTGAAATTGAGTGAGACAAGCTATTGGGTCTTACCATGCTAGACACAACTACCAATTAATTTTTTGGTGTTTGGTTGATACTGTCATTGGCATTGTCGCATTCAATGAAATTCTATATTCATTCTTTGAACAAAATATGTGAATGTGATTATGCATTTTTTTTTCAAGTTTCTAACCATTTAGATGAAAAAAAATCTTTAAAAAACTTTATCAAAATCAAGATCATCATTTCACAATTTTATTTTTTCATAAAATAAAAATAGAATACGATTATGTAAAAGTTTCCAACCATAAAATACTACTCTTTGAAAGTTTTCAACCATTCAAATTTAAAAAGTAATAAAAAAAACTTTCATCAAAACCAAAATGAACAACTTTCCATAAAATTTAACTCCTTATACATTAAACTCTTTCATAAATATCAAGTATTAATCTCTTCCCTTAAAGTTGCTCTGCATTAACATATGCATTAATAGACAACACAAAACCTCATTAACATATGCATTTATAGACAACACAAATCCTGCGACTTTTTTTGTTTTCAATATTTTTGGGACAATAAAGAACCCATGAGAACATTGTTGCTATAGAATATTTGGAGTTGTGGGATTCTCGAATTTTTTATTTGTCACAAACCCCTAATTTCCACAATTAAAAAAAAAATTTGTTTATGAATTACTATCGTAACATGTTATTTACACGTGTCTATGGATAAGGTTTAACTCTTTATTGGTTTGATGACAGGGTGTGTCTCCCACTTGGCATAACTCCGCTTATAGTGGAAACTTGGTCGCAACCCTGTCAAGGTGATGTTCTAAACCTTGAAGTTTAACAATATATTAGTGTAGTTATCTAGGACATAAGCCTCGACCTAAGGGATGGATTAGTCCTAACTCCATTTGTTAACAGTAACATGCATAAGGTCTTAACCTATCTTGTCATTCATATGAGTTTCACACATGTTTAATACATATAATATGTATTGGGTTCTATTGTAGTTCACTAGTGATAAAGGTCGAATTAAATGGGATCATGCTTATAAATTTTAGTTAAGGTTTTCGGCTCACGATCCTTGGGAGGCACAAGTAGTTTACATCTGGTATCATGAGGGTATTTAAGGAAGTATTTAAAACGATGTTAATTTTTTCTGGTCTTAACCTACCTGCGCAGTCAGGCGCATTGATTGACCAACTTACTTGTTAAGGGAAGGACTAATTCCTAGCCCTCCATCTGTCCTTGATCGGGTGTTTTAACAATGAAGAGGTTTTAGTAGGGTTTTTAACTTGCATTCATTTTGTCTTGAGGGTGGTTGTGTGCATGATGTTTCTGGTTCGACAATGACTTTGTTCAACCGCTCCATGTCTGGTTGCGACCAGGTTGAACCCTCGGGGTCTTCCATCCATAGTTGGTTTTAAATCTGTCATACCATGTTGGATTAAGGTTATTGTTTAAGTTTTAAAGGCCACGGGGCTTCTTGAACGAACCCAACCAACCCTTGCTGGTCGAATGAATGGAAGCAAACCAGTTGCTATCCCTTCGAAAATGATCAGATATTCTCGAGCCTGTCATGTAATTGTTCTCAGGTAATAGTCTTTGTTTTTAAACCTTAGTTTCAAATTCGTTTAAAACCATTTACTTCTAGCTTTTATCATGAATCTCATTCATTGTTGATGCGTAGGGCAGAGGATGGGAATGTAACCAGGAGGAGTAAACCCCTGGTCCTCTACGTAAGTAAAGGAGGTAAGGAATTCGTTTCTAAGCACCGGTTAAATAATGGATTTCATTACAGGTTTTTAAGAGAGGTTTTAACTTCCAACATTGTTTTTACAAGCATAGCCAGGGTGCCATGAGTGGGTACCAAAGGCGATGGGGACACGACTTGGAAATGCCTTCAATGGTCCAAATCAACCTTCAAGGTAAGCACATTCACACCTTATAGGGATTTTAAGATTGACACGGTTAATTTCCATTCGATGGCTGTAAATGGTTATCCCCTTTTGGTTGTAGATAAGGGATATTTGGCATTTGACCACGCAGGAGTGGCGACAGGGTTAACTCCTCTTAGGCGTATTCCTTCTCAGCCCTGAGGTGAGAATCCCCATCCCTTACTCTACTTATTAGAATGTTTATAAAAAAATAATGATTATACTGGATACTAACGTTTATCAGTCCCATACCTTTGCATGTATAATGGACTAGCGTAGTTATTTGCATTAAACGCTCGGGTCAACACACAGTCACAAGGTATGACTCCATTTTGAATTTATGGTTTAAGCAGGGGTTCCTGGTTGCTCTGGTTCAAATTTTATGGGAAGATAGCGCTTTACAACCACTAACAAGTCTTTAAGATAAGTTTTGTTTTATCATAACCCTTGATGGGTTTGTAATTAGATATATTGGTTACGGGAGGGATTCGCAGCCTCTAACGCTTGGGATGTGTCAGTAATTTGGTTTATGATGGATTTATGACCATTATATATTCACAGTAATTTAAATTTGTTTTATTGTTTAAGATCTAATTTGTGAATTTAATTTTGGTGAAAGACTTATTCGTCATTCTTGCTTGATCTGTATTGTAGAAGATTTTAAAGGATATTATTTCGGATGTGTTTTGATATTTAATTTAATAAATACCTCATATCCGTCTAATTTTGGGTATGAATACCTGAAACAAAGATTGAGCATTTGTATTTGTAGATGTGATTGATCGATTGTAGCTCTTACTGTTTGTTTTAATTGTTGGATATGATACTGATTTGATGGATAAAATTTCTCTATGTTTATCTCTATTCGACTATTACTAATTTTAGAAATCAAATCCATGAGTTGGGCATTGTTTTGAAAACAAAGAAGCTTGTTTAACTGAATACTTGGTTGATAGTGGTTTGATTGATTGTGATCCATCCGTTCAATTCTTTTTTCTTATTTGTTAATATATTTAGATTTGTCCTAATCTAGGTATGGAAGCCCATACATAAATTAGGTTTAATAAAATATATGTGTATTGATTTTAAACAGAGATATACTCTATGTAGAAGCCTTTGGCTCCTATAGGAATGTGATTGGTTTATACTTGCCTATATTTTTTTTATTAACTCGATATACATACTCTTATAAAACATTGTTAAAGTTATCTAGATGTATTAAAAAGAAATAGGGAAAAGACCTCTATGAAGAATCTCTCAGCTCTTACCGCTAAATCTGATAGTTTACATTTAAAGGGTTTGATTTACAATAATGTAGCATAACATAGGAAAATATTGTAGAGAGGATTTATTTACCATTAACAATTTTCTACATAAATGAGAGATCTGCTATTTTTCTACATTCTATACATGAGTAATTAATAAATAACAGCTTATACTAAGAACATATTATTGAAATATATAAAAAGATTAGGAATAGACACATTGTATAATTCTCTGTTTAAAATGCATTTAGAATTCAAATCTACGCACATACTATAATTATTAATGCTAAACAATAAATAAATTTAGTAAGGAACCTGCCACCACCGTTGGGAAAAACAGAACTGAAGTTGTCGTTCCGCCTACCTCCTACAGCAGTCAAATCTCACTTGCTCCAGAAACCCCAAGCATGTTTGTTGAACCACAAGGACAAAATCCACCATCAATGCACCATCTCTTTGCATCAATAGATCATTTTCCCATCCATCACCAGCCCTCTACATATTCGATGGACATACTGATTTATAGTATTTTGCCTGGGACTTGGTCATTTATGAGCCTCCTGCTCTTTAACACTCCACAAGGAGTCTTGACCTGATTATGGGGAAGATGCCTCCTGCATCACTTGAGTTATCACTCATCAACTTTCATTATTTGTCATTTCCCCATGTGGGTCAACAAACACTCTTTGAACATCTACTTCCGTTATGTTTCCTCAGTTTTTTTTAATTATTCAATAATAATAATAATAATCTATTACGTTCATTTTGACTGTATTGTTAAAATATATAGAAAAAAAAATATTCCAAATAATAAATTATTAACAATTGTTTGGAGTATTACATTATTGGACTAAGAATTTGTTTGCATTCTGGTCATGAGATTCTCACAAGGTTTTACTGCGTTTATAAAAAAATATTGAAATGATATGCTAAATCCATGAAAGTTTAAATAAAGGTCCCTGTTTATCTTTTTTTGTTACATGTGCAAATTGTTTTATTTTAAAACTAGCAACAACCACATTAATAAAAAGTGATTTTATGTAATTAATTAACGATGTAATTATTAATGAAATCATATCATTAAAGTCTATAAATTATGTTGTTATATTTTAATTAATAATTAATAATAACATTAGGAATAATTCCATGACATTATAATATTATGGGAATATGTTGTTTAATTATTGATGTTATAAAAATTTTATAACATAGTAATTCTTTATAAATCAATGATACATTAAAAGTAATGTAATTTTCCATAATAGGTGAATATTGATTTATTAATGTTTTATTAAAAATCTATATTTTGTGGAGAGTGATTTTAAGATAGATATATGTTATAATAGTCTATTCAAAATATTATTATTTAATTTTTTTTGTTATCATGGTGGGAAGTTGTTGATTAGTTGTTATTACATAAAGATAATAATTAAATATCAGTGTAATTTATTCTTTAAGTATTATTTTGTTTTAATAGTATTATATATTAATTATGAATATGTTCATTTAATTAATATATCATACATTTAATAGAGGCTATTAGATTGTAATATTGTAACAATTAATAAAAGCTATTTTGGATTGCAAAGTTTTTGTAAAATGTTGGATGACTGTGTTCATGGAGGGTTATGTTGAATTGCACCATTTCTCCACGAATATTTTGTATTATTGTTATGTTCATTAATGTGTTTGGTCGCATTACGACATTCAATGTAATGCAATCAATACAATATTTATTTAATTTATGAAATGCTATATTGGATTACGATAGTCAATGACTGTTAAGTTGAAATGCGACGTTGCTCCATGGTCATGTTGCATTATGGTAATGTTTCTTGCTGGAATTTTGTTACAATATGAGATTCATTAAATTTTTTTGTAGCAACTGGGTTTAGTTATATTTGGATTAACTTTGTTCCATTCTACCATATGTCAAGGGTTTAGGGTTTAGGTTACTATGTTCATCTAGGGTTACGGTTAACTTGTATTGTTCCATTTGTCCAAGGGTATGTTGTATTATGATTATGTTCGCCCATGCATTTTATGTGATTCTAAGGTTTTTAATAGTTGGGTTTACTTACGATTGCAATGGTTTTGTTTCATTTCGATATCCATAAGTGTTATCTTGTGTTACGACATTCATGAAGGTCCATATTGCATTGCGAAATTTTTTCAAGGTTATGTTGCATTATGGTTATGTTAATTAATTGCTTTTGTTGGATTATGAGATTCATTTGGAATAGTTTTGTTGGATTCCAACATGCACCAAGCATTATGTTGCATTACGACATTTATGAAGGATCGTATTGGATCATGAATTTCCTGGATTGTCATGTTTCATTATGGTTATGTTTATAAATTGATTTTCTTGGATTATGGCATTCAATATGTTCATGGTTAAAAATATAGTGTGAAAATGATAAGACAAATGCAACTATTCAATAAAACTGATGTAAAATTAAAGTTTTTGAACAATGTAATATCTTTTTAAAAATAGATAGTTATGTAAGTACACATGTAATAAGGGGACGAGAGCAGCGACTGGACAAGAGCAGCGACTGGAGAGAGGATGAGAGCAGCCAGGGCTGTGCGATCTAGCCTGTGCATGCAGGCGTTGTTTTGACTGCGATCTCCTTCTTCCATCAGAGGTAGCGTGAGTCTGTTGAGCCTAGTTGCCTGGGGGCAGTGCCTTCCATCTCGCCTTCACGTGGGGATTTCAAGGCTGCCTTCCCGCCCTATGTGTTGATAGGATGGTTTCGATTGCCGGAGAAGCAGTCCGATGGGTTCACCCCAGGATCTGCGCTCTAACGCCTTCAACAGGCTTATCTCTTCTCAGAACAAGAGATCGGGTAAAGGAAACCCCCCGAAGTTCGTCAAACGTCTTGAGGATGTACCTGAAGTAGAGCTCCCTTCGGAAGAGACTATGCGGGTTGCCCTCTCCCTGGCAGACCGGGCCCTAATCGGGCAATTCACAGGGCTCTGGCCCTCGCCTAAAACCACGGATACCTGGGTCCAAAGAAACTGGAGCCCTCTAATCTCCAAGAATGTTGCGTCATACTCCGTTGGAAGAGGCTTCTTCCCGTTCGACTTTGAATCCAAGGAAGACAAAGATCTCATTTTCAGAAACGGGCCCTACTTCATGGGGCCGCAGGGGCTCTACCTTAATGGGTGGACTCCGGACTTCGATCCCGAGGCTGACACCACCAAAGTAGTGTCAGTCTGGGTCAGACTGCCCAATCTTCCCATGCATTGTTGGAACCCTAAATCCCTCCAGACTATAGGGAACGCCCTGGGGAAGTACATTGATATGGCCAACCCAAAGGATCAATACGCCCGTGCCCGCATCTGCGTCGAGGTGGATCTTGATGCTGGTCTGCTAGAGGCAATAAAACTCTCTGTGGGGAATTGGTCCTACTTTCAAAATCTCGACTACGAACAGCACCCCTTCAAGTGCAGAGGATGTCAAGAATATGGGCACTTCATCCGGAACTGCCCTAAAAAGCCAGAAATCCCACAGGACAAAGTGGAAGGGTGGCAAAAGGTGAATAGGTCAAGGCCAAAAAACCAAGCTAGGGAAGCCTCTACGAAGAATGAAGGCACCAAAGATACTAGAGCCAGCCCTAATGAAGGACCTCAAGAACTCCCCAAGTCTAGAGAAATCATTGAATTAAAGGATGGAATCACTGATGTAGTAGAAAAATCAAGTAGTGGAGATAGTAAAGAATCAGAAGTAGCCCTATCAGACACTCAATGGAAAGATCAAGACAAAGGAC
This sequence comes from Pseudotsuga menziesii, assembly GCA_001517045.1. Classification (NCBI taxonomy): domain Eukaryota; kingdom Viridiplantae; phylum Streptophyta; class Pinopsida; order Pinales; family Pinaceae; genus Pseudotsuga; species Pseudotsuga menziesii. The sequence goes on along the minus strand of LPNX010852005.1, from coordinate 420,964 downwards.
CAGCTCTGACAAAAGAAGGAGAAAGCATGGGGAAGTCGGAGGAATAAACTGACTCAGAAGAAGAAGAAGAGGAAGAAGGCGAAATAGAGCTGACTACTCCAAGATTGTCTAAAACTAAAGGAAGGAAATCCAAGAAAGAAGCAAGGGATCAGGCGACCTATAAGGACAAGCTGCAAGGCTCCCAACTAACTCTCGAAAAACTCCTGAAGAATCCGAGAAACACCCGTCAGCAAGGGCATGCCCAGAAAGGGATGCCTTTGGCTTCCAAAAGTAAATAATGAAGGTCCTCTCCTAGAACTGCAGAGGTCTCGGTAGCAGAAGCAAGGAAGACTCTATGTCAGATCTAATATCTCTTCATCAACCGGACATCTTGCTCGTCCAGGAGACCAAGATGGAGGAAATCGTATTTCTCCATGTAAGTCAGAAATTCTGGAAAAAAGGAGGTAAAGCGGCTATCAGCTCTAGGGGCGCCTCCGGAGGCATTGGAACTCTATGGGATGACAAGAAATTCGAGGCTGTTGAAATCAAGTACAACCCTAACTGGATCCTCACCCTTCCGAGGCAAAAAGAAACAAATATGCTAGTAAGAGTTTTCAATATTTATGCACCCAACTCATATGCTGAAAAAAAATTTGTTGGAACCTTCTCCGTGAAGAAAAAAGCCACCTACTGGGTAATGTAATTCTGGCTGGGGACCTAAATGTAACTCTCAGCCAAGATGAAAAAAAAGGGGGCTCCCTGGTTAGGGACCCCATCAGAGAAATAGTTGATGAGACTATTCTAGAATGGGATCTAATGGACGTGAAGCCCTCCTCTAGAAAATACACCTGGAATAACAAAAGGCTCGGGCCTGGGCACATTGCAGCGAGGCTAGACCACTTCCTTGTCCAGGACTCCTTCCTCCTCCTTGGCCTGAATCTGTCCTCCAAAATATTACCGTTTGGAGGATCAGACCACAAGCCTATCCTTCTCGAGTTGGTGCCGAATTTGAATTTGGGCCCTATCCCTTTCAGATTCAATCCTTTGTGGGCTTCTCATCCCGACTTCCTTCATATTGTTGCGAGCACTTGGTCAACCCCCGTCACAGGATCCCCATTCTTCATATGGGAAGAGAAGCTGCAGAGGCTCAAGAAAGTGCTAAAGAATTGGGCCAAGTCGATCCCTACCCCCAACTCCAAAAAAATCCAAGCAGCTCACGCGCTAGAGACCCACCTGGCCAGTATGGAGGATAAAGAAGTGCTCAGTCCAGATATTCAAGCTGAGACTAGACTACATTTGGATCTCCACGTAGCATGCAGAGAAGAATCGGAATGGTGGAGGCAGAAATCACACTGCAAATGGATCAAAGATGGGGACAGAAATACCGGCTTCTTCCATAAACACGCAAAGTCCAGGAAAAATCATAACTATGTGCATGAGATACAAGCCAGTGACAAGGTCATCACTCAATTCGAGGAGATAAAGGCTGAGGCTACAAAGCACTTCAGCGAATTATTCAAGGCCCAGCCTCTCATGGAAGACGTTGACCTGCTCAACCTGATTCCTAGCGCTGTCAAAAATAAAGATAATGACACTCTGAAAGAGCTGATCACGTTAATTGAAATCAAGACTGCTGTTGATAATATGGAAGATGATAGAGCACCGGGTCCGGACGGATTCAATGTCAACTTCATCAAAAATTGCTGGAATATTATTAAAATTGACTTATTCAAAATGGTGAGAAAATCACAGTGTTGCAGCAAGATAGGAGGAAGTACGAACTCTGCCTTCCTGGCACTGATACCAAAAGAGAAGGCAGCTAAGACCTTTGAAAAGTTCTGGCCTATATCCCTATGTAATATAGGATACAAAATCATAACAAAAATTATGGCCAGTAGATTAAAACATGTCTTGCCCTATCTCATCCCGGAGAATCAAGGTGGCTTCGTAAAAGGCAGGAAGATCTGGGATAACATTATCTTAGTTCAAGGGGCTATTCACTCTAGTCTGAAGAATGGAGACAAATGAATGGTGGTGAAAATTGATCTAGCTAATGCCTTTGATAGATTCAACCACCCTTTCCTCTTCTAGGTAATGAGAAGATTCAGATTTGCTTCAGAATTTATCTCTTGGGTTAAAGCCTGTATCAGCAACCCTTGGATTGCTCTGCTTGTAAACGGAAGAGCTGCTCCATTCTTCCAAGCCTCAAGAGGTCTGAGGCAAGGTTGCCCGTTGTCCCCGCTGTTGTATGCCATCCAGGCTTCCGCACTAAGCTTTCAATTGGAAGCTGGCAGTCTTGATCAGGAGCTGCTAGGTATTAGGATGGCCAGAGGTACTAAAGACATCAACCATGCGCAATTCGCGGATGATACCATCTTATTGGGAGGAGCCAGCCAGATAATCGCTGGCCGCTTCAAGAAGGAAATGAACCGTTACTGTCACGCCTCCGGTAGCAAAATCAATTACAGAAAGAGTAAGATCTATGGCTGGAACATAAATCCAAGGGAAATGCTCGTTATAACCCGGGCCCTTAACATGGATGGGGCTACCACCTGGGAGTCCTTCAATTACCTTGGGGTCCCCATCTTCAAATCCAGCCCCAAGAGTTCAGCCTAGAGTCCTATCATCGAAAAAATCAAAAGGAAAATAACGGGATGGGGGGCAATCTAGCTCAATCTAGCTGGGAAGGTGGTGCTAATCAAAGTCGTTCTGAATAGTTGTCTACTTTATCAATTCTCCTTACTCTTTTCTCCGGTCAATATTCTAAATAAGATAGAAGGCCTGATGAGAACCTTTCTCTGGCAGGGTGGCAAGAGTGGGGGCGGCAAAAAATTCGCACTGGTCAGCTGGAAAACCATCAAAATGCCCTGGATAGAGGGAGGCCTTCAAATCAGAGATCTAAGAATACAAAACTTGGCTATGGGAGCCAAGCTGCTCTAGAATCTGCTTAAGCCTAATCCAACCTGGTGCAGTTGGGTGCTAAATTGCAAATATTTTCCAGGCCCTAGGCTAAGATGTCTCAACGAAATTCAGGAGATAAAGAATGGGTCTCCAATTTATAACCTCTGTAAGAAAGTGCTGCCATATTTCCAAGCTGAGCTGCACTGGATCCCGGGCAATGGGAAATTAATCAGAATTTGCCATGATGCGATCCTGGGATAGTGTCCTCCTCATCTCCCTCATTTGCAAAGCTGGATGACAGCATTGGGCCTGAATTCGTTATGGAACATCTCCGAGTGGGAGAATGCTGAATCTAATCACTGGTCAGGCTGGAAAATGCTGAATTGCCCGGCAGATTTATTTGCTGAGGAAAAAACATTGTAGAACTACCTTACCGGCCTAGCACCGTTGGATAAAAACTCAAAGGACAGACGTGGGTGGGGGACGACCTCCTATAGATACTCAACGGCTGAAGGATTCCAAAAATTCTCTGCCAATTACAACGTGCCAGGTAATCCTGTAATCTAGAATAATTTGTGGAAAAACAGGACAATCCCGAAAATTGATCTTTTCAACTGGATGCTAATGCATGGCAGAACTCTAACCGGAGAGAATTTAGAGAAGAGGGGGTTCGTGGGGCCCTTTCGCTGCCCTCTCTGTGTAGATGCTGCTGAAACTATAAACCATTTATTTTTAAATTGCTCTTATGCCAATACTGTTTGGATGGAGGTACTGAAGCGTTGGGGAAATAGAAGGCAGTTGCTAGATCATATTCATGATTGTTTTATCAATTGGAATAATCTTTATCAGGGACATCTGAGCCAAAAGAAAGGAGTGAAAGCATGCTGGATGAAAATCCCTCAAATCATCTGCTGGACCATCTGGAAGGAAAGAAATCAAAGAATATTCCAAGGTAAGACTAAGCCAGCATGGAAGATTGCTGCTAAAGCAATGGCATTACTCGGGGAGGTGGTAAGCTCATCAAAGATCCCAAAAAATAAAGAAATTCTGAATGAAAATGAAAAAGAGTGGATGCAAAGCCTCAATATTACGGCCGCAAGTTCTATGGATGGGAAAAAATCGGAGGATTGGGACATTAGGATGGACAATTCCCAGTTTGAGAACTGGCTAAGAGAAAGAAAGATCTTCAAACTGTTTTTTGATGGAGCCTCTAAAGGAAATCCCGGAAGAGCAAGAGGAGGAGAAGTGATTATTGACACGGGCGGGAAAGTCGTGATCGAATATTACTGGAATATTGGACATAACTCCAATAATATGGCTGAGGCGTATGGGGTCTGGCAAGGAATTAAGCAGCTACTGAAGAAAGGGGCTGAAGAGGTAATGGTCTTTGGGGACTCCAGGTTAATTATTCAGGCTTTGAACAGGAGAAGTAAGGATAAGAATGAATGTACGGTAAGGATGATTAAGAGAATCCGTGCTAAGGCCAATATATTCAGGAAAGTCCAGTTCTTTCATATTTTTAGGGAGCTAAATACGTTGGCGGACAGTGCAGCTAATAAATCCATAGCTGTAGGCCTTAATGAACTTATTGTCAATTCGGTTGTAAGCTTTGAAATCCCTCCTCAGCTTCTTTATAGGGTGATTGGCCGATGGAGGCAAAGGATTGGTAGATTGATCTTAGTGTTCCTTTCAGTATTTCCTTACTGATTTTACTATAATATAACCGCTCCTGTTAAAAAAAAGTACACATGTAATAATATTAATGTAAAGGTTACTTTTTAATTAAAAATATCAAGTAATATTACTTAATGTTTATTTAGTTGTAAGGCCATCTTTAATAATTTTATTAATATCTTAAAATACTTATTTTTGAAAATTTTTAAATGAAATTATATATATATATATGTCCATTGGGCGTAGCTCGGGTGGTTGGAAGATTTGGTTGTTGCACTCCCCACCTGGGTTCAAATCTTGTCGGGAACATTTGCTCCTTGGGAGCCCTTGTATGTAATGAAATATTAGGCTGGCGAGCCGTTTATCGTGATTAATGATGCCCAAGTTCATGTATACTTGCCTAGTGAGTATAAAATATTTTCCCAAGTGGACGTTGTTAGGATATTTAGACACTTAGGAGTTAGTTAAGATCAACTTGTGTAATATATCCATTAGGTAGAGTGTGTTTCTTTAGTACGCATTTGTATGTATTTGTAAATATTCTAATCCGACGGTCACGATATGTTCTAGACATAAAGTGATCTGACGGTTCAACTTCTCTTTGATCATATCTACCATTGATTCGTGGCTTAACACCCGATTGGTCCATGCTCTCTATTTAAAGAGCATGGAGGGTCCTTGGCTAGTTGATTGATTATGAGAAGCTCATGTAACTTTATTTCTTTTGCATAATAAATTTCTCCAAGTAGCTATTTGGCTGGGGCTGTGGACTGTTTCCCTCTCGAGGGTTTTAACCACGTGACAAATATTATGTATTGATATGTGATTAATTTGTGTGAAGTGCTTGCTTTAGGTGTTTGGTCTTTTGGGAATACCCTGTGTACCCGAACATGGTATCAGAGCGTTTATGAAGAGCCTCTTTCGGTTTTGATTAAGATCTGGAACCGATGTTGCCGAAACTTTGAAAGGATTTCTAGATCTGGAGTTTCTGTGCATTTATGGGCCGTGGGAGCTGTTCCATTGTGTCTGGAGCACAGTTCCTATTGGAAAATAGTTTTCATTTCATCGAAAACCATTTCCATTGATTACAGAAACACCCATTTCGGCAAATCTGAAGGTATAATGTTACAGTGACGGATTTGTTTAATTTTTTTTAAATCTCTCATATTTTATCAGTTTTATTATTAGATCTTTATTGTTTTTAGTCTCGCACTATTGGCTTCCCTGGCTACGTATGCTCTTTGCCGTGCACCTTGCGCGATCGCGACGAATCAGAAACAAAAAGAGAAAGTTTTTTTTTTTCTTGTCTTCTCGGCTACGTATGCTCTTTGTTGTGCACCTTGTGCGATCACGACAAATCAGAAACAACGAGAAAACTTGAAAACGTAGACTTTTTGGATAAGCTAACCAAAATCTAACCCCATTGTGTGGAAAAGTTTTTTTGTTTTTGTTTTTCATTTTTTTGGTGATTTGCAAAAGAAAAAAAAGGCAAGCACAGAGAACGAGAGAGAATAGTGAAAAAAAACATCTTTCTCTTTCCATTCTTTTATGTACATTTTAAACTTAGCTCACTTGGTCCAAAGTTGCTTTATTCTTTAATAGGTGTTGAGTTCAAGTCTTATTAAGCTACTTTTAGTGCATGCAATTTCTATTTTCAAGTTACTTTATTGTAAAAGTGCGTCTCACTTAAATAAAATAAAATAAAAAGGGAGTCACTTAAGTCTTTTAATTTATTGCCACACTATTTAAAGTAACATTATTGTAAAAGTGAACATCACTTATTATGCAAAAGTGATTCACTTAAAATCAACTTTATTGTAAAGTGATTGTCAAAGGTTGATCTTGGGAAGAGGGGGGTTCTCTTTTTTAGTTGGTCAAGTTAAGATCTATCACGTCACTATTGGATACACCTTCAACATTTTCTTTGATCAAGCATAACTTCATCATTTGGAATCAGTTTTTAGTGTCGTTTTTTTTAAAACAGCCTAATTTTTTGAGTTCTTTGCATCCATGTAGTTAATTTCTATTCTTTCAGCCATTATTTTCAAGTATGACCACCCCTTGTGATATTATACTTACCAGTTCTAACTATTTCTCATGGAAATTTTGTATGGAGGATGTTCTTTGAAGTATGAGACTTTTCAGAATTACCTAAGGGAAATAAACAGAACCCACTGATGATGATAAGAAAATAAAATGGGCAAATAGATGTGATGAAGCTCGACGATTGATTGGGATGTCAATCTCTACTAATTTGCGATTCCACATATCTGGAATTGATGAACCTGATAAAGCTCGTGAAAAGTTGGAATCTGTGTTTGGTAAACACAATGAATTTCAAGGTCATCAACTTGAGAATGGGTTGATTTATTTGAATTCAAGTGATTTTTCATGCATTTAAGACTATTTATCTAAGTATAAAACTCTTAGACTCTTATGTGAAGAATGCAAGATTAAGAAAGAAGACAAACAATGTATTTATCATATTCTTTCCAAACTTGGACCTGCATATTCTGTTTTTGTATCTACATTCTACTCCATGAAAGAATACTCGACTGCAGACAGCTTTGTGCGATGGTTTGTTGGAGAATGGACGTAAGTGACTTGTTCACTGCTTCAACCTGTCCATTCGCTTGAGGATAGTAAGAAGATGAATGCTCTTGCTTATACCCTAACTTCGAAGACACCTCTTTCATCATCTTGTTCTGAAATTTCCTACCATGGTCAGTGACAAGCTCTCTCGAAATACTGAACTGGGTGACAATCTGGTTGAATACGAAATGCGCAGCTGGCTCACCGTCAAATTTAATTGTGGGCATAGCCTCTGCCCATTTCGTGAAATAATAAACAGCCATAATAATGTGATGTTGCTCCCCAATCGAAGCTAGGTTGCAATCCATAAAATTGACCCCCCAATTGGTGAAGGGACTGACGGTGACGATCAGATGCAAAGGGGCGGGACAAGAGCACACATTCCCTGCAAACAGCTGGAAAGGGTGGCACCGCTTGACTACATTAACGCAATATTTAAAGATGAACGACCAAAATTAACCTGCTCTCAAAATATTTTGAGCTGTAGAAATCCTAGATAAATTACCACCACACACCCCTCCGTGGCAATCATTCAAAACAACCTCAACCTCCTCGTGAGTTAAGAACTTACGCAAAATGGAATCGACCCCACGACGGTACAAAGTGTTATCCACAATGAGGTAATTATTTGCTACATGACATAGTCGTCGACTCTTATCTCGTGAGAGGTGAGAAGGAACCTTCAAGGTCTGTAAGTAGACAATAATGTCCCCGTACCATGGGTCTGCAGTCGAAATGAGAAATATGTGCTCATCAAATGAACGAGTCCTCATGAACCTCTCCCTCATCCAAACTCGAAAAATCGGATATAAGCTCAACAAAAATCAATGACTTCTTCGACATCGTCGAAACAAACTTGAGGTAAAACTCTTGAAATATCACAATCCATTTATTATACTTTCCCCCTATCATCCTATTGGTGAGGATGAACTGAAATGGATTAATGTGAGCTATAACAAAAGTCTGGTGAAGAAGGATATAATGCCTCAAATGTTGAACCGCATGGATGGTAGCTAAGTCCAACTGAGTCAACATGGGTATAACGAATCTCTGCATCAATAAGGTTTTGGCTAAGATTGTAGATGGCATGCTCATGAATCTCCTCATCATCTTGAACCAATACCATACCAATTGTCTCTTGAGACATGGCCACATATATCAAAAAATCACGGCTATAGTCGGGTGGACTAAGTATGGGGGTCGATGCCAAGGCTCTCTTCAAAGCATCGAAAGACTCTTCGGCTCACTCATCCTAGATAAACGGAGTGTCTTTCTTTAACAACCGCATGAAGCCTTTAGTCAAATTGGAAAAATTGACTACAAATCTTTACAAGAAGTTCGCCATACCTTGAAAACACTGAAGATGTCTAATGTTACGCGGGGGAGACAATTGAAGTATTGCCTCAACCTTCAAAGCATCGACCCTTATACCCTCCTTGAACACAATGAACCCTAGTAATCAACCTACCTTCACACAAAAGATGCACTTATGAGGATTTAACTGAATTTGATATCGGCGGCATCTTTCGAAAACCAAACGCAAATGATAAGGATGACGCACCCTCATACGAGAGTGAGCAGCTAAGTCATCCAAATACACTTCAATAATATTTTTAAGATCATGAAAGGAAAAGGTCATATCTCGTTGAAATGTTGCTCCGACTTTTTTAAGGCCGAAGGGCATCTTCCAGTACGCAAAATTACCCCAAGGACAAATGAAAGTAGTCTTATGTTGATCCTCAGGTTTAATCTAAATCTGATTATATCCAGAAAAGCCATCCATAAAGGAGAAAACTTCGCTCCCCGCACATTCATCAAAAATTTGATCAATAAATGGTGTGGGGTTATCCTTAGGACAGGCTTGATTCAAATCTATAAAATCGGTGCATACACAGGTCGTTCCCTGCTTCTTATCCACTGGAACGGGGTTTGACACCCGCTCCATCAAGGGAACGGGATAGATGAAGCCAACTTTGAGTAACTTCTCTATCTTAGCCTTAATAGCAGTTCTTTCCTAGGATTCATTGCACGTAATCATTATCGATTTGGTTTAGCATATGGATAGGTTTTGATTTCATGCTCGATAATGCGAGGCTCGATTCTTGGCATTTCTTCATACGACCAAGTGAACACATCTTGAAATTCTTTAAAATTCTCTGTGTACTCCCTAATCTCATCAGGGGAACAATCTGCCCCAATGCACACGTTTTCAATCTTGTGAGGAATGCAAGAAATGTTGATAGGTATAGTTGGTGATAAGTTAGCCATGTTCCCTTCAGTATACTTGCTAGGAGAGCCTAATGGGACCAACGGGCCTACCAATTTTCTCACTAAAGATTTCCTGAAAGTCATCACACTCAATATCATCAAGCTTAGGGAGACAATAAGATCTATGATGCAACTCTCCCCAAGTTTGTTCTAACCCAAACATAGCCTCGAGAATAGCCCCGTCCGATGGAAATATGTCATTGAGGAAATCTTGTGAGTGAGATGACGACACTACCCAAGAAGGAAATGCATAAGGGTCCTCCTCCTCCATCCACAAAGAGGAAGGACTATACTCTACAACTGAATCAAGATTAGCTTGATGAGCCACCATAGTTGTAGACAACAGCATGTCCATCTCGACAAGTATAGAAACTTCACCCGAAGTACTCAGAGAAGGAAGAGTCCAAGGATCCTCCTTATGCAAAGTGCAAAAAGGAATTGAACTCAATGACGTTGAAGCCTTACCAATACTAGAACCGATCATAAGAATGGGCACAACACAACTAAAAGTTTCCATTAGCGAAGGATACATGCCCACCCCAACATTCTCATTTGTCAAGTGAGAATGATCGATTACCGGGATAGAAGCTCCCAATGATGCTTTAGAACTAGAATTAGCAAAGGATCTTTGATCGATCGTCACAACCTTCCCATCCAAAGGAAAACAAAAAACCCAGAAGAGTGACGATGTGACAGCTTGCATATTGTAAATCCAGTTCCTACCCAGTAAAAGATTATAGTCAAGGTGTGCATCAACCACCTCGACCTCGATCGCAATGGTCTTCCCTCCCAATTGGACCTCAAGGGAAGGAAGAATGTCGTGCGGCCGAAAAGATCTCCCATTAAACACAGTTAACATGTTGCTCGACTTAGACAACGCAGGAAAACCCAACCCCTTCCAACATGACAAAGACATCATGGAAGCTGCAGCGCCCTCATCAATCACTATGCACTGGATGGTGTTGTTTAGACACTCTACATGCACCAAAAGGGACACATAGTAAGGCAAGCGAAGCTGGAATCCATGAGTTTCAATTTTGATCACCGAAGGAGAGCTTCCATCAGCCACCCTAAGAGCAAACAACAAGGCTTTCCTTTGCGAAGGGCAAGTAAGAAGAACTTCTAAAGTGGACATCACACAAGGGGTCTGGCCTAAATCCTCGACGATAGAATAGTTCTGGGCGGCTTGGGAATTAGGATTGTTCCACGAACGCTTCAAGGCTCCCTTAGGAATGCAAGGAGGAGCTTCAGGCTTATCACTAGATTTTTTGATACACAAAGGGATCTCAGGTGGAGTGGGTTCTTTCCCAAGGTCGGGTTGTGACGTACCATAATCCTTAGAACGAGTCACAAAATTTGTAGCATTTACCATGTTAATGCAACCATGGACACTAGCGGTTTCCGACGGGTTTGGAGTCCCAACAGAAGCACCACCAAGATCCATGGTCCTTGAGTTCATATTCTGATTTTGTGGTAAAGGATTTGTCAACATAGTTGGGCTCTGTGAAATGAACTTTGAGGCATAATCTATCCAAGGGCACAAGTGAGTGAGGTGATCATCCCCACACAGCTTATAAGGAAATTTAACCTTATGCTTAGGTTTCTTGTCCCCCCCACATTATTGTTGTTGTTCTTTTCATTATTATCATTTTCATTCCTATTCCCACCCTTTCGATTTTTTTTACCTTTCTTTTTATTCCGTCCAGGTTGTTGGTTACCTTTTTGGTTTGACGATTGCACTGAAAGTACATCCGCCATTTGGGTAGGATGAGACAAAGTTGTAGCTTGTCCCGACGAAGGTTGGTTAATAGACAAATTATTCATTTGGTTTGTAACTGAGCTTACGGGTTTGGCACTTGCGGAGCCAACAATGCCATCGGCACACGGCCCAGGTTTAAACCTGGGGTTGAAATTGGATCTAAGTGTGTTGGGTATGATCTCATACAAGAGCCCAGATTGAGAATAAATCAAATCTGGCTGCTGAGATCTAAATATAGCTTGTTCCTCGTTTTGCACTCCTGATGTGGAAACATCATTCGCTATGTAAGGCAATAAATACTTGAGGAACCATTCCAAAAGGAACTCTGGTGGCATAAAGGCCTTAATCAATCTCTTCTGTCTATGCCACTCTTGAATGTGATCAGATATATGAGTGGCTTTGTCTTGCTAAAATGTCAAAAATATTTCATTACCAGCATTGTAACGCACAGGTAGCTAAAAGTGATTGAGGAAGGTCATAGCTAGGTCATTAAACGATGTATAAGTCCCCCCAGGAAACTCTATGTACCATTTCACCGCATGCCTCGTAAGGGTTCATTGAAATATCCTTAAATGAACTGAATCGTGATTCAAGGAGTTCGAAGAGCACTAAAGGTGGAACGTCATGACGTGCACACCAGGATCTTCCCAGCCTTACCTTCGAACTTTGGAATGTCTGAAGGAAGCTTGGTGGGAATGACTGGCCATGTCGAGTCATGAGACATAGGATAATTTGTCAATCTCGACAAGTCAGGTAAGTTCAACATTGTAAGGAAGGGGAGCGTAGGCTGAGCCATTTTATTCCATGCTCCGCTAATAAGGTTGGTTCACATAGGTTTGATTGTTATAGACACCATGGCCTTGGCCAGTGGGATAGTAAACTCCTCCCATTTGACCCATATAGGGTTGTGTATTATAGTTTGGAGTACCTTAAGGCTAGGGTGCTACGAAGCCATAGTTAGGAGACTGATAAGCGGGTTGATACCCAGACCCATAAGGTGTATAGGTTTGTCCATAAGATGCTCCATAGGATGTTCCATAAGATGGTCCATGAGATGGTCCATAAGATGGTCCATGAGATGGTACATACCCGACTGACACATAAGGAGGCACTTGGCCTTGTGACACTACAGTGTGACTAGACGTGGGACGAACATGAATAATGGTAGAACTTCGGCCCAAAGAACCATGTGAGTTAGGAGGAGGATGTGTCGTCAAAAAATAATTTGAAGGAACCAGTGTTGAAGATGATGGAATATGGGAAGGGATGTGACTTGTGCCCCCAATATTCACATGCCGAGGATCAGTCCCTCGAACGGGAACGTCAGTGCTAGGCCTAGGATGCATGTGTTAAGGACATTCCACTATAGGGATGGACGGTGTAATATGACTAGTGCCACCAAACCTCTCCGCTTGGAGAGGAATGGAAATACCCCCAGGCGCAACACCAGGGTCAACACCCGATCCAACATTAGGTGTCGGATAGGTCTCAGGAAGGTCTGGCGTGTCATACCTTATTGTGCTAGTGCTAGCGGGTGCATGGTGAGTCTCATGGTTTGGACTACGTGACCAATACCAACGGTTAGCGTACATGTAGCCCGGGAATTGTGAAGGATCATCTGGCGATGTCCCAGCCATAGAATGGTTGGACCCCATAGGAGTCCCATATGTGCTTGAAGGTTCAACCTCCCATACGTGAGGTGGAAGATCAGGGATCTTCGGGATCTCTGGCTCATGGTCACTCATGGTGTGTGAATCAAAGTGAGAGTTAGTCCGCCTAGATTGTATGGTTATCTCTCCCAATGGAGGAGGAGATGTAGAAGGAAGAAGTCCTGCTAAACAATGAGAATTAAGTAGTGCCACACCCAGATCCACAATGACTCAACAAAAAGAAAAGACTCAATCTAACTATGTAACCCTAAGCAATCTAGCGTACACAAAGCACACTCCTAAGAAAATCTAGAGCCAAAAACAAGCAAACCAAGGGGAGGATATGTGAGCTCATGAATGCAGCAGGTATGCCTCACCTAAGAGAGGCTTGAGACTCCCATACACTACAAGCAGAGGTTTGTAACCAATTATAGTGGCCCTCAGCTTCAACGCATAAAGCGACTGTGCTTTTCGACCCCTACCTGGCCAGGACACCTACAGAATAACCTCTACAAGTACCCCCTGTGATACCTAGGTAAGGCAACTAAGGTCACCCGAATATAATCAATGCTTAGGCGGACAGTTGCAGGTGGGATCGACCATATGGGCAAGGTAGAAAACCCCGAAGCCTGGAAGCACAACTGGTACCCCAAGGGTGCACCAAACGATACCTCAAAGGCCCCCAGATACGAATATGATACTAGAAATATCTCCAGCGCTCACAGAAAGTGACCAGGGATCATCCCAATCACAATCGCGTGCGCTACCTCGTGCTTAACTCCTATGTAAGAGGAGCGTCCCAAGAAACACTAATTATACCAAGGATTTCACACTCTCACCTCGACAGACACCTAATTGTTTGTGTTTAGTAGTCTTGGAGAATTGACTTACAATGAACTATTCCAAGACTCTAAATCCTAATCTTGTTGGTGAACCCTATAAAACAAAAATGTGTAGTTCATTTTAATTAAGCGTTGATTTTAATGGTTGTAATTACTCAAAGGGATGGTCATGCAACTAATGATATGAAGACTCAATAGTGAACTAAAAGTGCACACCTAACAAACAATGCCAAGTGTAATCTTTGTAGAATGAAAAACAAGGTATGCCACTACATTAGATGCAAGCTTTTTCCTTCAAATGAGAATGCAATCATTCCTAAATGAACACCTGACTATAATTTAGTAAACAAAACCTAATGCAAGTACCATGCGAGTGCAAAAATGCAACAATGCATAATGATGCAAAAGAAAAATATTTTTGTATTTTTAGAAATAAATGAGATATAAAAAGCACTAACAGACTCTACAACTCTCAAACCCAGCAACCACTCACAAACAGTAGCCAAGAAAGGCACCACGATAAAAGAGACCTAATGCACTAATCCCAAAACAAAAAGGAAAAAATGAATGACAAGTACAAAACCTAATTAAAAATAAATTAAAAGGGGTCTCTGGTCAAAAACAGACGTTGTATATAGACACCAACAGTACCCAAGAAGACTCAGCAATCATCAAAACTCACCCAGCAACACTCAATCTCCCAAATAAATCTCAAAACCAAAGCATACGCGACTATATGCAGTAAACCTGCTTACATAAACAAGAATTCAAGAGAAAACCGCGTGTATACGTGACTGTAATGGAAATACTCGCATATAGGAAGAAAAATAGGGCAAAATGAAAATCCAAGATCAAATTAATCCTGTAGGACACTATTGGGCAAACATACCTCCAGACCCGACTTAGAAACAGAGAAATAAAGAGAAATTCAAGCACATTGTATACCCAATCCCCAAAGAAAAATAACTAGGAATCTCCTGATTGGAGTCACCAATTCTGTTACGGAGAGCAACTTCCTATGGATTGGGGGTACCACAACAGACAGTATGACACCAGAAATCAATCTTTCCCAATACACAAGAGCAGTAAGCAAATCTAATACTAAGGGATATAGAACTATACCTTCTTCCAGATGGTTGAAGTAGATCCCCATTGAGCTTTTCCAAAGCAATTGCAATTATAATTTGCTCCCAGCAATAGCAAACAAAGAAAGCATGATATAGATCAACATGTTAGAACTACTCTAGCATATATATTCAATCATGTATAAGCAATAAAATACATCCATGGATTCAATATTCATATTAAAAAAGCACATGAATTGGACAAGAAAAGATATTTCTATTAATAAATCAGAGATACAATAGTGACAAACTCTGTCGGCACTTTTGCGAACCGGAGAAACCGATTCCTCCACCTGATCTCAACCACTTCAATCCTCCATCTCTTGATAGCAAGCTCATAGAGAAAATGCAATCTTAGGAAGAACACTATGTGCTCCAAGGGACAAAGGGATGCAGACTCAAGTATAGGCAAAGTTGAGGCAACAATGGACTATAGTTTCCTTACTCTTCAATTTCTCCTCTTCAATGTATCCAAGGGCCTCAATACATAGTGCTCCAAAGAGTTAATGGAGGTTTGAATTCAAGCGTTCTCAAGGCATTTGGAAGGCCAAGATTCAAGTTATTCTGACTCAAATGAGGAAAACTTGAAAAATATTTGTCATTTTGCACACATCCCGATGTATGCGGGTTTGAGGTCAAAAGCTGCGTATACACACGGGTATTGCTTTAAAAGTCATGTATATGTATAAACAAGAAATTTTTGGGGATGATATTGGAACATCAAAGCATAATATAAGTACATGGGGTCCAAGGAGTTTGTAGAGGGACAGGGAAGGCCATAAATGTGTGATCTACCAGGTCTTCTTACTGAGATGGAAAATTTGTATCCAGCAACTCTAAAAGGAAGAAAGGAGGAGTTCTTGGATCATGAGGTCTTGAGTTGGAAGCTAAAAAGCAGAGCCAACTGGATTAGTCAAGGGGATGCTAACACAAAAAATTTCCACAATTTTTCATCTGCAAGCAGGAATTGTAAATCCATTTGGGCTCTTTAGAATCAGTAAGATGAACTGGTGGAGGAGGAGGCTCATCTAAAACTGTTGGGTGAAAAACACTTCTCGGATTTATTCAAAGATGAAGTGAAAAATAGTATTGTTGACAAACTCAAAGTTATCAATCTAATTCCCTCCTATATTCAAGAGGATGAAGCAGGTATTTCATAGATTACACTTTCAGAAGTTGAAGGAGCATTGAAAGGCTTCAAAAGGGACAAGATCCTTAGTATTGACGGTTGACCTATGGATTTCTTTCTCTGGTTCTTTGATCTGGTCGGTTTGGATCTTCTAAGGGCCGTGGAACAATCTAGGGTCGAGGGTAAGGTCATCAAATATATCAATTCCGCATTCCTTACTCTTATTCCAAAGTGTGGTAAGCCTAAAACCTTTGTAGATTTTCGACCTATCTCACTATGCAAAATGATTTATAAACTCATCTCTAAAATTGTTGCAAACCATATGAAGCCTTTTTTGGACAAATACATCTCTGCTCAAGAGTATGGATTCCTTCAAAATAGAAATATTATTGAGCCAGTTGGCATTACTCAGTAACTCTTGCACTCCATCAAAATGAAAAAGATGAAGGCAATGGTCCTCAAACTTGATCTTGTCAAAACATTCGATCGCGCAAACTGGACTTTTTAAAGGCTTGTCCTTCTGCAAATTGGTTTACTAGTGGATGGTGTGAACTGAATCATGGGATGTGTTAGCTCCTCAAATTTTTCGGTCCATCAACTTCATGTGGCATTCATCGGGGATTCCCCCTATCACCTCTTCTCTTCTTGCTGACTATTGAAGGTCTCGGTCTTATCATTAAGGATGCACAACGGAATGCCAATATCAAAGGGAATAGTTTATCTTCAAACCTTTATTTAATTCATTTGCTCTTTGTTGATGACATGATTCTGTTTGGGTTGGGGACATTGGAGGAATGACAAGATTATAAGGGTGTTATTGATCTCTTCATATCAACATCGGGTATGAGCATTAGTACAGAAAAGTATTATTTTATGTACAATGAAGTTGATGTCAAACAAGGGACTTCATAGCTTCCTTTATTCCCTTCAAAGTGGAACCATTAGTAGAAGGATTCAAGTATCTTGGATATTGTCTTAAGCCACTGGGATATTGTCTTAAGTTGATGTTCAAACAAGGGACTTCATAGCTTCCTTTCTTCCCTTCAAAGTGGAACCCTTAGTAGAAGGATTCAAGTATCTTGGATATTGTCTTAAGCCACTGGGATATTGCACAAATGATTGGAGGTGGATCATAAAAATCTTTGAAAAAAGAATTAGTATCTAGGCTTATATACTACTGACCCTTGGAGGTAGATTGATACTTGTCAGATCTGTGCAGTCGGGATTACCTGTAAACTGGTTCTCTTTAGCTAGGATTCCCATATCCATTCTAAATAGTCTTAGACACTCCATGTTTACTTTTATTTGGGGTAAGAATGGAGTGTCTAAGACTATTTAGAATGGATATGGTAAATCGGGTTTCCCGCATAGGATGCATCTAGTTGATTGGTTCACTTTATCCAAACCCCATTGCTATGGTGGATGGAACATAAAAAATATGGATCGGTTCTGTACTTCTCTCAGAATGAAAATCTTATGGATAATTTTGAATGGTAATGGAACTTGGAATCTTATCATTCACCATAAATATCTTTAAAACCTTATTGGATAAGTAAACAAAACTTCTCAGTTCAAGGATCCTCTTACTTCTGGAATGGTTTTATTAGATCACTGTCTTGGATCACCATGCAATTGGGATGGAAGGTTGGCAATGCAGAAAAATTAGATTGGGAATAGACCCTATTGCAGGTCTGAACTCTTCCTCTATACTCTCTGAGGAGCTTCAGGATTATCATTGTGATTATGGCATTTTTATTCTTAATCGGGCCCGTAATTATGGAGAAGGAGCAAATTTGCAGTTTTATTGGTTAACCGAGAAGGATTTGGAATTGGGAGGTTGTTGGAAGGCTCAGTGGATATATTTCATTAAAGGCCCGACTCATCATGGGGTATAAGACTAAAATAAGTTGATGACTCTCTTCTATGCATGCACAATAAAATTAATGGAGAGGTCTCTGCTAGTCTAGATTATGATCTTATTATTTCCTCCATGTTGCCATTGCAACCTGTTAAAGAGCATACTCGAATTTGGTGCTGTAATGTGCCATTAAAGGTGAAATGCTTTACCTGGTTGTGCATTGAGAATTGTATAAATACCTGGGACAACTTAACAAAAAAAGGATAAGCTAGTCCTAATGGGTGTTGCTTATATAAGTCTCATGAGGAATCTGTGAGCCATCTCTTTGTCTAGTGTCCATTCTCCTAGGTTCTTATTGAATTATTGTACAGGAATTATAAGTTATCTCTTATTTGGAATGGTCCAACTGTCTTGGATAACATAGATATGTGGTTCAGTAAGGAAAGGGGATGCCTCTACATTCCCTTATTTTTATCTGGAACATCTAGATCTCTCGCAACTTATGCTTATTTGAAGATAAGCCTCCAAACCTGGTCCCTCTCTTCTATAAAATTTTGGATAAGGTATGCTTCTTTCCAATGGTCTGTAAAAAAAGAACAAAGCGCAAGAATGTTGGTAATGCTCCAGAAATAACCTTCCCTTCTGGATATTTTGATGGGGCCTCAGCAAACAATATTGGAGGAGCAGGTATCATTCTTCAGATAAGTCAGCCACACTTTTTCTGCATT
Organism: Pseudotsuga menziesii; assembly: GCA_001517045.1. Classification (NCBI taxonomy): domain Eukaryota; kingdom Viridiplantae; phylum Streptophyta; class Pinopsida; order Pinales; family Pinaceae; genus Pseudotsuga; species Pseudotsuga menziesii. Next base: position 402,461 of record LPNX010852005.1, on the reverse strand, counting down.
AAATTAGGATGTGGGATCAACACCAACAATAGAGCAGAATTACTGGCTCTTTGGGCATTATTAAATTTTGCAAAGGATATTGGCATTCCCACTCTCCATGTTTATGGTGACTCTTCAGTAATCATCAACTAGGAAAATGGCAAGGAATCTCTCTCTACCCTAAATATGGATTGTTGGTGTGACAACATCAAGGAGTTGAAGGCTTTCTTTCTCACACTAGACTTTCATCTTGTCTTTAGAGAACACAATAAGAGGGTAGTCATATTATCCAAGGAAGCACTCCCTGTGGCTTTAGGCCTCCTTTCCTTCATTGAATATTATGAAGATGAAATTATTGAGGAAGGTAAGCTTCAACTCTTCTAGAGCCGTTGTCATAGATGATTTTACCACACCTGGTTGATCACATATTGATGGCCTTCCATGTCCCTCTATAGACTCCTTGGACCTCCTTTTCCCATATTATACTTTGGTGTTCCAAGATTATCCCCCAAAAGCACATGTTTATGCCTATACGTGACTTTTAAAGCTAAACTCGCATGTATACGTTGCTTTTGAACCAAAACCTGCGTACATCGGGAAATGTGCATAAATCCAAAAGTTTTTGGAGTTTTCCTCATAGAGTTCTAAATATCTTGACTCTTGGCCTTCCATATGCCTTGAAAACGCTCAGAGTCAACCCTCCATTATCCATTTGGTGTGCTATATATTGAGCCTCTTGGATACATTGAAGGAGGAGAAAATTGAGAGCAAGGAAACTATAGGCCATTTTTGCCTCATTTGTTATGCTTGAGCCTGCATCCCTTTGTCCCTTTGAAGCACATAGTGTTGCTCTTTCCAAGCTTGCCTTTGTTTTTTGAGCTTTCCACTGAGAGATGGAGGATGGAAGTGGTGGAGGACTCGATTTCTTGTCAAAGAAGTGCCGACAGAGGTTGTCACTATTGTATCTCTGTTTTTATTAATAGAAATATCCATTTCCTGTCCAATACATATGCATAAATATGAATATTGTATCCACGTATGTATTTATTTTCTTATACATGATTGATTATATGTGCTAGAGTAGGTCTAACACTTGAATATATAGCATGCTTGTCTTGTTTGTTGTTGTTGAGAGCGAATTGTGAATACAAATGTGTTGAAAATGCTCAATGGGGATCTACACCAACCGTCTGAAATAAGGTACGATTCATAGCCCTTAGTGTTAGATATCTTTATTGCTCTTGCATATTGGAAATGATTGATTTCTGGTGTCATTCAGTCTGTTGTGGTACACCCCAAGCCATAGGAAGTTTCTCTCCATAACAGTCGTGATGATTTATTACATACTCATAACCTTCTGGTTATTTGTTTCTTTTTGAGTATGAGATGTTTGAGTCTTTACAGATTCATCTTGGATGATTGAGGATGACACAGATCTCCTCTATTGGAAATACTTTTTTAGTCACCTCCCCGAGGTCCTCCTTGGATAATATGGTTGGGTTCTTTCTGTGTTCTCTTTGGACATACTTGGATGGTATTAGTTGAGAAAGCTGGTGTTGTTTTCAGTGATTCCCTTTAGCATATGTAATGTATATGTCATTTGGATCTATCATATGGATCGGATGAGTGATGATATCTTGATATCAAAGTCTTGTAACAATTACCTTTGATTATATTGTTGAATATCAAGGAACAACTATTTTTCTTTTGGAAAAATTCATCTTCGAAGCGTTTTAATTACATGGATTTCTCTTGCGCTTTATACAATTTCCATTCGTTGAGGAGACTTGATAGTTGAGTTAAAGTCATTGTATCAACAATGATGAGGTGCTTGGGAGATGTTGGTGACGTGTGCTCTATTGCTAGGGGGATGTTTTCACTTGGATAATGTATTGCTAGGGACATGTTTTAACTTGGATAATGTATTTGATTGAAAAATAAATAAATAAAATTAATTTTATAGTATATGTAGTTTTAATTTTAAATTTTATATAAAAATTAAAAATTAATTAAATTTATTTTAAATTTTAAATTTAAGTAATAAAAAAAAATATTTTAAATCAAAATCTCTTAAATACTAAAGTCTAATTTTTTCAATTAATACATGATAAAAAATTATATTCACAAAACTTTGTTATTTTACTATTTTAGAAATCTAAATACAAAACAAATGTATACGAGTAAAAGAATCACATAAATAAATAAAACGACATTGTCATTTGGAAATACAATTACATATTAAATATTTGATATTGAAGAATTTATACAATGTTTTCCAAACTTCCATCCTTATAATTCCCATCGCAAGGGAATTATACCCTTACAAAACAACCTGTAATTATGCCTATAAAACTCAAATTTGGCTCATACGTTCTTAGTGTTGTAACCTCTTCTCTGATACCGATTTGTCACGACCTTGGTACCTTAATTGAACCATTGGGATTGTGAAACACTCAAATTTACTATTGAAAATACTTCATATATCTCATTTTATTTTCCCATTATTTAAATGTAATAATTACAATGAAATATAGACAGATTCGTTGATTACTTGTAATTTAAATAAGTATATATGAAATATCCCTAGATGTGGGTGTCCCAAGAAGAGGCGACATAGAGGGAGGCAGGACCTTGGTTTAATGGCCATCTTCCCCAACTTTCCTTGACGCCATTATAACCTCGCTTTCCTCCCTCTAGAAGAGCACTCCAACGCGAACTCTAGCCTGCACAACACTTGGTTTGGTACCTCTGGTCACTTCACACATAACTCAGCCTGGATGGCCTTCTCCACGCAGCAGAAAAAACTAATGGCTACCACCGTTAGCCTTGGCCTCTTGTTCGTCATGTTTAATGGCTCTGCACGGTCTTCGCTCCACCATCATCAGACTATTTCTACCTATTTCTATGGTCGCTCCAATGTTATCCGTCCTTTCAACCTCGAAGAAATTACAGGTAATAAGAATACTAGCAATCTCCTTGGTCTCTCCAGCATTATATGGCCTTCCAACCGCTCGCCAAAAATTCCTATCAAGCTTAGGCCCACTCCACATAGAGGTAGCAACTTCAAGGGAGCTAGAAGCAAGGTGACCTTAAAACATTCTATCTGTGTGGATTATGACGCTCACATTCCCCTCAACGTGCGTAGGGAGGATGACGATTGGGAAGGAGAAGTTGTGGCTCGCCACTGCACCACGCAACCTCTAGGTCAACAAATCTCTCACTACTGGAGAATGAAGAACATGCTTGCACAATTTCTCTGGGAACGTGTCCACGATCCCTCTCCCTCAACCTCTAGCGACTCAGACAGCTCCACAGCTCATGATACTTCTTCGATTGCACCACGCCTGAACCAGCCGGATCCTGCAAAGGACATGCACCAAAACATTCATCACACAAGACACGTAGCTGAATCCTCTATCAACATGGAGGAACCGGGACAGAAAGATGGAACATGCATGTAGACTGACAGCTAACAACAAATGTCGGCTCCTCCTCTTGCTATGTAGCCGCACCAAGAACCCAAAACAACCCTCTCGAGGGATGATTCTGACTATTTTAGGTCGTGCCCCATCGTTGAGGTACCTTGGAAAAAGCCGTAAGGACCATGGTCTCCATTTGATCTTATGTGTTTGCTTTAATTTCAGTCATCCTGTTAGTTTACGATACTGCTCTGTTAATTTTGGACAGTAGAAACTTGATTTCCCACTTCAAGGGAAAGTTCATTACAGATGTAATAATTTCTAGTTTATGCNTATATATATATATATATATATATATATGAAATATATTACAGACAAATATTTGTGAGTGCAGTCCCATAAATTCAATTATTTCAAGCTAAACATTCAACACATAACTGTAACTCTATTAAACACATATCAGATTTAAAAACAACACGTTCATACAAAGAAGGAGGACTTATATGAAAATGTAACCGATTGCTGCAAACCAACAACATTCCACCCAACCATAGACTCTGTCAAGCCACATTTTTATTTGATAGAGTCACCCCCGAACTGGGGCTACTCATCCACAAGAAGGTATCGGTTTGTTTGTTGTAGCTACGCCATTAGTCTCTCACCCCTTTACCTTCATCCTGCTAACCTAAGGAATAGGGATCCCTTCTTTAAGCTACCGTCCCATGGTATACCCTAATTCTCTTTGAGGGATCTCACGCGAGTGACTAGGTACTCTCTGTTTCCATACCCCAAGGATTATGTTGTTCTCTGTATAAATCCAATTTGCAGTAGGCTTCACTGTGGTATGGTGAGGGTGGTATCAGCTACATGATTCCCCTCTCATATCCAATGTTGGTTCCATTCTTAACAAAGGTTGGTTCAATTTTGATGTATCATTCTAAGAGGACTTAGTTGTCATATTTATAAGCATATTAATGACTAACCAAGTAGCACCAAGGGTGTTGAGAGCTAGCCATGTGGCACACATGCATTGGGACACCTTTTCCCTTCTTGTGGACTCTTATCCCCCCGTCTTTTTTTTCGTTCTCTGGTCTGCAGTAGTCATGGTTTTATATATAAAAAAGTAAAAATATACAAAATTACATAATTCATGTATGGCTTCTAGCCATATCATCCATATTTACATTATTATATTCTAGGGTAAAAAATGAGGTGTTACATGTATCTATATTTCACACCTAGGCCAAAGATTTCCACTTTAGTGCCTACATGGTGTTCATATACCCTATGCATGGCCCATAGCCCAGAAGACATAATTTAGGGCATAAGGCCATTATTTTGCTCCCCTAGCCATGGTAAAGGCTCTAAGACCTCTCTCTACACACAAAACCTTCTAATAGGGTGTCCACAATACACTTGGAGGCCAAAGATCATTTATAGAGGGTCCATGTGATGGTTCAAGACCTTGTTCATAACTCTTGAGCCTTAGAAGCTTCATTTAGGGTCTGAAACTCTTATTTTCCTCCCTCGAGTATGGTTAAAGACTAATGACCCATCCCTAGTGTGCAAACCTTCCTAAAAGTGCTTCAATCCCATTCGGAAGCCAAATACCACTAGAGAGAGCATGTACAATAATGGCAGTTCATGGTCTCATTCATGTCTCTTGAGCCTTAAAAGCTTCATTCAAGGCCTAAGGCCCTTGCTTTCCTCCACTAACTATGGCTAATGTCCTAAGATTCATACCAAGATTGTGTTTAGAAGGTCTGTGTTGTAGTTCATGGCATCATTCACGACCCATGATCCCTAGAAGTCTTATTTAGGGCCTAAGGTGCTCATTTCCGTCTTCGAACCATGGACAAGCCCCTAAGCTTTACAGCTCATGAATAAAACCTCCTAATGGTTCCCATATCTCACTAAGAGGTCAAAGATCCCCATTTAGAGAGCCTATATGGTGGTTTGAGGTCTTATTCACAACCCATGAATCCTAGAAGCTTCATTCATAGTCCAAAGACAATGGAAGGCATTGAAATCCATATATCATGTACAAAGACTCGTAATAATGCTTATATCATAGTGGAAGGACAAATACCCCCTCTAAAGGGGATGCATGATGATTTAAGACCTCATTCATGATCAATGAGCTTCATAAATTGTTACATTTAGATCCTAAGGCACTTGTTTTACTTCCTTAAACATAATCAAACGCCTTGAGACCCATCTCTCATACTTAAACCTAATTATTAACAACTATATTGTACTAGAAAACTAAAGTTTCTTAAAAAATATATATATCTATAATGATTTTAACCCTTGTTCATGACCCATCAACACTGAAAACTTCATTAAAAATTAAACACCTACACCATATTCGGTCTTCATACATGACAATATCCTAATCCTCGAATCAAAACCTACACCATATTCGTTCTTCATACATTACAATATCGTAATCCTCGAATCAAAATTGGTATAGTTGCCTCCCTTGGGCATGCTCGAATAACGAGAGTGCTATATTGCTCTAGTTCGTCGATCCATTTGGGGAGCAGATCGGTGCATGACACCTTCTCATAAATGCTAAGGCTATATTATTGTGGTTCTTCTATAGTTTCCAAATTTGGTTTGGACTTGAATCTGTAATGCGGCCGCCAATCGACAGACACCGGAGTAACTGCCTATCTACAAAACCACGTTGGCAATAAAAATATGAGCTCCCGGCGAGAGTCGAACTCGCGACCTTTCGCTTACGAAGCGAACGCTCTACCTCTAAGCTACGGAAGCGGAGATGTCAATGCATTTAATAAAATTACAATTTGTTAAAAGCAAAAATGATTGTTTATTAGTTAGAGGATAAATTTCACGGATGCATTACCGACCTTGGAATATGATAGTTTTACCCAAATAAGTAGATAGCGTTGGTTATGGTATCGAGTGATTATGCTTTATATTAAATAAATAATTATATTACGTTGAAGGTTTGTAGGGTAAACTTATTTAATGGCAAATGGATTTATAAATATGACATGAATATAGGTAGATAATTTAGGTATCAAACAAAGTTTTATCATAATTTAAGATTATTTATAATTATAAATTAAGTTTATGGTTGAAAATTTAATCAAAATTTTTAAATATAATAATTTGGATTTTTTTATTATTATTAAATTTTGACAATTAAAAGAAAAACAGAGGATGATTCTTGTTTTTTTAATCATATAATTTTAAATAATGTGATGTTTTGTACTGATTTGATTTTAGTGATTTTAGTTATGTTGTGATATTAATTATTCATGGTCTTCTCTCTTTTGTGCCTTTAATCCTTTATTCTCTTCTCCCTGTACCTTCCCCTCTCTTTTTTTATATATATTTTTTATATATCTTTGTTAATGATGCACTGTTTTTTATGATAATTTTCATCGAGTTAAGGTAAGTTATGTTGTTAAAGTAATAAATAAATTTATTTGGGTGTTTAATTCGTGCACAATATAGTTTGTTGTGATATTTGTTATCTATTTGTTTGTTCAAATATCATATTGTTCTTTTTCAATTAATATTTGTTAACCAGTTATATACATGTAAACCATTTATTCTTTATCAATAATCATTTATTGTTTATCAATATCATAAAAAATGGTTATGATCTTTAATTGTTTTATTTTATATAGTTTCATTATGCAAATAAGATATTTCTCATAAATGTAACCTGCAACTATATAGTTTCATTACGCATCTAAGATATTTCTCATAGATGTTATGTAACTTTTGATTATGTAGTTTTATTATGTATCCAATAATAATTGAAGTTTTGTCTAGTACAGTTTTAAATAATGGTTGAAGATTTGTCTATTAGTATAGCTTTAAATAATAGTTGAAGATTTATCTATAATATAGCTTTAGTATAACTTGACATAAACTAGCATAGATCCAAATCCTAAACTCTATCAAATGTTGAAAGGGATCAAATCTTTGGAGGTGCAAACCTCTTCTTTGGTGTGACCTAGACATATAATATTTTTTTTATTAATATTTAATACTATTTATGATGGACATATAATATTTTTTGTTATTTTTTATTTTGTTAGGAAAGAACATTACAACATCCCCCCATACATGGTTTTAAAACAATGTGCAAGGCCCTTCTAAAACCATGGGTTGTGTAGGAGGCCTAAAACCATGTGTTGTTTAGAGGGCTTGCACATGGTCTTAAAACCATTTGCAACCACCTCCTAAACCATGGGTGGTTTAGGAGACCGTGCACATGGTTTTAAAACCATTTGCAATGTACAATAAAACCATGAGTTGTTTAGGAGGCCTTGTGCACCACCAACATTTTTTTGGGGGGATAATTCAATTTTTTATTTTTTATTATTTTGTTAAGTTGGAACATTACAACATTTCCCCTATATTGTGTTGTTTTTGTGACCGACATTTTTTCTCCAATAATTAAATTTTTTATTTTTTATTGTTTTGTTAGATAGGAACATTACAACATCTCCCCCATATTAAGTTGTTTTTGTGGCCAACATTTATTTTGGAAGATAATTAAAATTTTATTTTTTGATGGCCTACATTTACAAGAGGAATGTTACATAATGTTACAAGATCTCCCCCATATTAAGTTGTAAAGCCCCTTTGGGGGCAATGAGACTAATCCATTCACTTCTTGTGTCCCTTTAAAAATAAATTGAATATATTTCTTATAAAACCTAATTTAATAGAAGTAGTTTAAATATTCTATAATCTTTCTAAGTTATTATCACTGAACTGTGGTTATAAAATCTTGTTAAATTAAAAAATTTCATTACTAAAATTATATTTTTTTGAATGTATAAGTGAATTTAGTGTCCTTAAATGCGAAGTAACCTACTTACCCGACCATTTGCACCGATCGGACTACTGGCAACGTCGGATGTGACCGCTCACGCGAGCCAGGTCCTCCGATCGGTGCAAATGGTCGAGTAAGTAGTGAAATCCCTTAAATGCCTATATATTGCATTCAAATTATGCAATCTCAACTAAAGATATGTATTACACTAATTCAATTTGATAAATTCCAACTTGAAAATACATAATAATAATAAATAATTGATATATACCATATTAAAATTCATATAAACCTTACAATATTAAAGTGTACATCAAATTTTAAAATTAACCAGAAATATATTAACAAATATAACATCTACAAACTAATCAAATCCTAAATTAACTTAAAAATGTATTAACAAACCATATATCACATCTCATCGCATCTTTTTTTTCCCAGAAAAAAAAAATCATAATTTTATATATAAAATACAAAAGTACATTTTTTTCAAATTAACCACTGTATCACATCGCAAGCCAAATGGTTTCGTTATTTTGTTTTCTCATTGGAATATCAATTCAATCACCACACGATGCCATGACCAAACTTACTCATGTCATTTCGATTGGTATTCATTATCTTTATAACAAATATTGTGATTGGTTTTCACCTTGACCAAGCTTATTCTTGTCATCATGATTACTGAAGATATAATACTTTTTCAACAGATACTGGGAGCATTTAAAAAACACATATTTTCATATATAGACACATAATTTTTTTATAATAAAAATTAATATATATTAGAAAATATTAAAATTATTTAACTATATTTTTCATAATTATTTATATTTGAAATAATAAATTTATTAGAATGTAATTGATTTTTAATATTTAAAAAAGATTATATATTTTTAAAATCAATATAAAATCATTTTAAATATGGATTTATGAAATATTTATAAGAATCTAATTTTTAAAGCGTGTTTATTTTTATATATGTATAAATCATTTAAAAAATAAAAATACATCTTAAAAAGTTTAAATATTTTAATAAAATTATGTTTAAAATAGATTTATGATGATTTTAATTTATTTATTTTATTAACAACAACTTGTTTTTTTATATAGATCATAGTTGTTACGTTAATGTTCTCCATTTTACGTTGGTACTTAGAGACATTTACCACATATAAATTATAACATAAAATTAAATATCCCAACATTAAAAAAGAAATCTTCATAATAGAAAGAGTAATTTTTTTAAAACCCTCCCAATCTCATCATTTTAATAGTGTATGTGACGCTAAACAAATTCATAAAATTCCAAATGAATTAAATTTATTTTTTATTTTTTTAAGTTTATAGGTCGACCTGATGATAAACATGATCATAATGGTTATTAACATTTATTAAATTCTTTTACAAATTGTTTGGTTTTCTTCCAATTTTATTTGTGTTTGAAAAGCTTCAGATGGGATATACCGACCATTTCAATTCAGATTGGATATACACATTTTGAAAGCCTATTTGTAATTTTCAAAGTAAATTATTGGGTTGTAAATTTAGTGTAGTGTGTTAATATAGAGATACTTGTAGATGAGCATGACGCTCACGATGAAGTTTAACATTGTTTAACTTTATTACTAGGTCCGTGTCTCTTGTGGATCTCTTGGGAAGTGGACTGATCGTTTTTCGAAGTGTAATATCTGATGTTACTTTCCTTTTTTTGCAATGTGGGTTTTGTGGAATGCTAGAAATAAATCTATCTTCAAGGGATATACGCTGTCAGTGTTGGGCTTGATTCAGCAGGTGAATCACTTCTCCCACATGTATTGCCCACCATCAAAAAAGAGGAAAAGACCCAGAATACTGGGCCCTGGTCCAATTCTTGTATATCCATGCGGTTTTTTTGATGGTGCTTCAGCTAAAAGTGGTGGCATTGGGTACAGCCTGCACCTAAATGAAACACATTCCTTTGAGTTTGTTGTGGGGGTCGGTCAATGCACTAATACTAAAGCAGAACTGGTTAGGCTTTAGGCCCTTCTGCTTTCCACCCATATGATGGGCATTCCCTCACTCCAGGTGCTGGGGGACTCCTCAGTTGTCATTAACTGGGCAAAGGGCAAGTCTTCCCTGTCTCCACCTGAGCTACTTTATTGGTGTAGGGAAACTAGGAAGCTCTGCACACACTTCCTAGCTCTGTCTTTTGACCATATCTACCGTGAACATAATCAGCTAGCTGACCGTCTCTCTAAAGTTGCTCTCTCTTTGGCTCCGGGTATTGGCACATACCATGAATTTTTTGAGGGTCAATTGACCTCCCATGGCAATATTAAACTCTTTTGAGTCGGTGCGGGACTTTGTGCCCTTTCTTTTTTACACCTTATCTTCTTGTAGTGAGTCGGCTCCTTTAGTTTGCTGCACACATGCTCTTCATGTACACGGTAGATATGGATGGATTTGACAGTTATTACTGATGGGTATATTTTTACGTCTTTGATGGCATTAGACTCTCCCCCTCAACACTCATCGAGTTGTGTATCTTTCGGATGGTATGGCTTTACATCTTTGCTGTGTCCTCTTTGATTGTAGCCCATATCCCGGGCTTGTTATGTAAGATGCCCTTTGATTCAATGAATAACAAGGACAGACTTTTTTCTTTCTTAAAAAAAACTAAACTTTACTGCTAGGTGAAACTTGAAGGTGTGTTGCACTTTTTAACCGTGAAAATTGTGAATAGATATTTGATAAAGTCATTATTTTATTTCTTGATTGAGATTTTAAAAATATTGATAAGGGTTAGTTAGGACCTCAATCAAGTAGTATTTGCGTTAGATGCAAATAACCGATTATTAAGAATTAAATTATCCTTATTTGCGTGGATGTAAATAACTAATGATTAAGAATTAAATTACTTTTATTGAAGATTTTTAAAAAAATTCAAAAGAAAGTTTAAAGTTACATTTAACATCGAAAGACCAAGGACAGAATCACAACTTAGAAACTTTGATCTTGTAAAACCATCAATCCAACATTTACACTTAAAGTATAAGTAAGACAGATAAATAATTGCCTACCAAATTCTCAATGAAATGCCATGTCATCACCATGTTGTTTGGAAAGCCGGTAGATTTTTCTTAATAATGATTAAAATGTAGTTTCAATCCCACATTTAAACTTAATTATAAGTAAGACTTGGATGAATAATCACCTACCAAATCCTCAATGAAATGCTCATCACCATGATGTACAAAGGGAGGTAGACTTTGTTTGAAATCATAATTAAAATGTAGTTCCATTTGTTTCTCTTTTGTTTTGGATGTATACTAGCAAGCATATGTGTCAACAAATTTTGTCCAGTCATCTAGTTTTTCACAAAAATTAAAAATTATCTCACACTTATTCTTGTGGATACACTGTACCGATAATAAAACAAATAGAGTAAACATAGTATTTGTTTATTTTTTTCAAGTTTAGAGTAATCAACCAAAGAGAAGTATACTCGACAACCAAAATGCCTCTGATTCGTTGGAATCCGATATAGATAGAATAGTTAAATCTGCAATTTCGGTTCTTCAAATCTCAATTTGAACATTTTGGGTACTCTTAAAATCATGCAGTTAGTTTAGAACGATTAAATCTAATTGTTAAAATTACAAAATAATAGAAATTGTGATTTGCAGTCACGATTGTGACTGGAAATAGGGAATAAAACGTCGAAATAAAGGAGCGTTTTAGGTGCTCCTTATCCCATGCGATTAACAAACAACAAATGTTGTTAATTTTATGTTCAAATATATATTAGCAAATATAGCAATTTTTTTAGTCCTTTGATAATAATAGAATTGAAAATTATGTTTTTAATATATATAGTTGAAAATAAAACTCATAGCATAACTATTAACAATTATTTTTTGTTTTTCTACAATAAAATAAATAATCGACAACATTATCTCTTGGGGTGTAGACTAGCTGGAAAATCCCGTGTAAGCCTTGTAAGAGGTCATTGATTCAAATCCGAGATAACCTGTGCTCCATTATGGCAGGCTCAACGATTGCATCTAGGGGTATAGTCGTGGCGGACAAGATTGGACCCCTAGACCTCGTGGCATGTGAGTACCAGCCCCATCCCAATTGTTGATTCCCCTAGTACAAAAAAATATCAATCGACAACATTGATATTATTAGTTTTATTCCACTATGTACTCTCAAACATATATGCTCTTGAATTTTTTTCAATCCTCCAATAACACATATATTTAAAATTGATCCAACAATATTTATGCTTGTAAGACATAGTTAAAATTAATACTAATAACATAAACATTACTAAATTTTTTCAATTTTTAATTCAAATTAATTGATTAATAGAGTATAAGACATCAATCTAATTCATTGAGTTTTCTAAAGCAAATTCCCCTTGACGTACTCTAGATATTATAAGATATTGGCATGTCGCCAAGAATTTTAGACATCCTTGAACTCATTTTCCTAAACAGCCTATGTTTGTGTCTTTTAGCCATGAAGGGGCTAGTATATGCAAATAATTCTATTTTTATTCACAATTATATATGAATTTTATTATACCAACGTAGATTCAAGTTAAACTTGGATCTACCAAGCACCGAGAGGGATCCAATTTATTGAAGTGTAAATTCTTTCATCTTAAATTTGTTAAATGTTCAAAATATTTATACATCAATCATTTTGATATCTTTAGTGCTTGGTAAATCCTAGTTAAAATGGATTTTTTAATTAAGTTTCATTTGGTTTTCTTTTTTTTATGAGCTGGCATGATTTTTTTAATACATTTTACTTTTTGTAATGTAACATACTGATATGTTAGGTGATAACATCTCCCCCATACTGGGCTATAGCATAGCTGACTACTCTCGGTGCAATGAATAAATTGTTATTTATGTTGCATATATGCAATTTGATAGTTTTGTGATATGTCCCCATCCAAGTAAGACTACTTGCAAACAATGTTTCACCAACCTACTAGATCCCTAGGTTGAGGTGGAGGCATAAAATTTTGTAATAAGGGAGCTATGAGACCCAGGCACCTTAGTTTTCCATAGTCACATTAAATTGGGTCACACAAATAATAAATGTTAAGAAAATAAGGTGGCATTTGTTCATGGAGACACTTGGAGGCCTATGGAGTCCTTGGGTGGCTAGATTCCCACACACACTTGGCATGACCTTCATCCAAATTCGAATCCATGGGGAATGTAATGTTCTTGGAGGGTGATGTGGTGTCAAATAGCATATCATGAGCCAAGGAATTCGAATTAGTAAAGGAGAATAACTCCCATGGAAGAGGAAGAGACTAAAAAGACAATGTGTGCCACTTGGAAGGAGATTCCATGCACGCTATGACAACAAATGATGGAAGATTCTATGACAAATATGACAAATTTAGAACTGATTGCAGACCTGTGACAAATTTGACATGATAGGGCTAAAAGTAGCCGCCAAGAGGCATTTGGGAGTTAGAGGCATCCATTCAAATTTAGGAAAGAATTAGAGCATGAAGGGGAAGACAAGTGTCATAGGAGTTGCTAAACCACTAGGATGAGTTGGAGTAAGAATATGGAGGGAAATTTTACCTTAAGAGGCCTCATGAAGTTATAAAAGGATGTATTGAGGAGGGAGAAAAACTTTTGATCATTTTTCAATTTTCCTTTGGCATTTTGGAGAGCTTTTGCTTGTCCATTGCACGGTGAGTGTTCACTCTCCCTGCTTGTGAACTGATTTCAAAGGAGTTGGATCCCTTTCCAAGTTGGTTTATGGATAGGACATTCATACCTATTATTGGAGCTGAATGAAGGTGTTTTATTTTCAGGTTTAAGTCCCATATAGTTCGAGTCTCATCTATCTCCCCCTTCTCTCATTCCTACTTCACCATTTCCCGTACTCTCATGTGATGGCGCACTTGTTGGAGTGGTGCTTTCGCTTGGCTGAATTTATTTGATGCACAAGCTTGGTATATGCTTTTTGTCTCTATAATATAATTCCATATTCTATGTAAGTCTAAATATCATAAATACATGTGTAAAAGGCTCGCATTCCTATGCTCTTGAATAACTAGTTTTCTTGTATTTGGCTTCCATTTTGAAAGAGTTGCATATCAGATTTGTATGAGAGATTTTCATTAATGTTTCATGTTGTTGGGGAAGTAATTTTGATGTTGTATATGGTATCCATATATCATGTATTTATCTACATCATTAACTCTACTTTTCATAAGCAAAAATTGAGCTAGTTATGCAATTTTTCTCTAAGTAATTTCCCTGAAAATTGCCATATGAATGTTGCACATTATAATCAGTTGCAGAGATAACATAAATGTGTAATGGAAGCCCTTGATGTTTGATATTAATCCTTTTAATTTGTTCACAAATTTGGTAGGGTCGTACTTGAGTTGGGAATCCAAATTGGCCCACACCCTAGGGGGGAATTTGACCACAATTTCCTAGAAAATTTGCATTTTCTGTCATTAGCTCCAAACTAAGTTGCAGAAGCCTAAAGTCTGATCAAAAGTGTTCATAGGTCACCTTGGAATGTACTAAGACTCACCAAACCATTTCAGTTTTTATTCAGGTCCATTTGGAGTGAGTTGGAAACCCCCCATAGCCATGACTAGTTAAGCTCGGATTTGCTCCAATTGCATTATTCTCCCAAAATTACAAGAAGGGTTATTACATTTTGCAATTGTGTCATTAATAGTATATTTATTAATAATGCATATATGCAATTTTGATAGTGTTTCAATTGTGTCATTAATATTATTTTACCTTTATAGGGAACCATGGTTAAATGAGAGCTCAAATGGTTATTATCATGCTCCATTTCGTGATATATGAAAACCCATTATGTTCATGTTTGATCTATGGAACCAGATAGTGACTTGCAAATGAACTACTATGTTTTGGAGCACATAGGGATATTACGTTTTGTTTGTACATGATTTTGTTCTTTAGAAGTATTGTAAGTGAAAGTTGATGAGATACTTAGTTTTTAGATATGAAAGCTCATTAAAATGGAATTTTGTTTCTACATATAGGCTTTATGGATTGTTATATTTTATACAGGTTTCTGGTCTTTTGAAGAATCATTATCTAGAGATGATGAGATATTTTGGATTTCAAATATGAGATAGAGAATTTAAATGGCTACCTATTTTATGGTACAACTAAAAAATGCTTATATGTTTTTATATATGAAAATTGTAGATGTAAAAAACTCATCTTTCAATACTGAGTTTGGAAAAATAAACAGTTTGGACATTTTTTTACTAGCCTATAAAATAGATATGCACATGAAATCTAATCTCATAAAGGCATATGAAGAATGTAACTATATTTTAGTAATACATTTATGTTTTTTTCTACTGAAAAAAAGAAAAAGAAAAAGAACTCGTCATCTATTCGTGTGGGAACTCCAAATAGAATTTGGAGTGTAGTGCAACTACACTACCTATTGCAACTATCTCACATGGTACATAAATCCATGATGAAGGTCTTTTGTGTAATTTTTTGTTTAACTATGGATGTATTTAATTGTGAACATTTGATTTCACAAGCAAACATCATTTTTTAATGTATATTGTTTTGCAAACAAAGTTCTGGTAGTTATATTTTTTATCTAGCTTGCAAACATCTTTAGTGAACACAATTATCTTGCAACTTCGCTAACATAAGAATCTTATATTACTCGTATTAACCTAGAGCATATTGACGTATACATATGATATATGTACAAGGAAATCACATCCATTTAAATTGATGGAACTATTTGTCAAGCAATGATGATGCTGCTTGTGAGTATTGATCAAGTGATGATGGCATATCAATCCATTGGACCACATAGTTGTAGTTTATACAACCTTACAATGAGGAAAAGGAGTTATGTGTTAAGGCACTCCAAGTGGTGAACAATGAAAGAAGGCACAAAGGAACATGATGTGACATGCCAAGTGTGAATAAATGAAAGAATGCACAAAGGAACATGATGTGAGTATTACTTTGTTTGATAGATCCCACTAAATGTTCTAGGATAAATGTCTGAACTGCAAGAGTTTAAGCATGTGGTCATAGCCCCTCATGTTTATGGTAGACTCATTAGTCTATGGGGCATTCTTATGCATCATGTTGAGGTCTTATTGTATTTTGTGATGCATATATATGCTAAGCTTGTGTCTCACATGAGCCCAAATTATATAAGCAATGGCTCCCTGGTTTATGGCCTTGATAGGGAATACCATTATGATTGTCCTAGAGATTTGTAGGTTCGTTGATGTCACCACCTCCTATGACATTGATACCATTTCCTTGTACGAGTATTTTTTACCTAAGGAGTTAGATTTCCCATCCTATCTCTGAGTTGAGTCAAGGGATATGACTTATAGCATGTGCACTACATCGACATGTTTAAGTTTCATTACATGGGGAGATAACTAAACCGACACCCATTTCAACATATCCTAATGTATAATGGGTGGATACTTACACACTTTGAGTTCTACCCCATGAGTATTTAATGTAGTACATTGTGAGACTCTAAGATGTTAATTTTTAGTTGGATTAGGGATGTACATCACATCCCATGGGTGATGTATATTTCTGTGAAAAATACATATGCCTAAATTATCTTGATCGTTATTAATTCCAGGTTTATTTATAATTTTATTCAATGCTCAAAACTGTAGGAGAGAAGCTTTCATAAATCTCCATAATTCTGACAAGTTAAACTAGTTTTTTTTAAACAAGAATAAATATAGATTTGCATTAAAACAATTGCAGAAAGATTGTACATGTTGTAACACAAAAAGAATGATGTTTCTGATTTCAAAATTCATCATTTCAAGCAATCAAAAAGAATCCAAAGGGTTTTGAGAATCCTTTCTAGAGGATTCCAAAATTTTAGTACTACAATAAATTCTAGAGTAAACACATTATATCAAGACCACCTTATAGTTCGGATAAACGAAAATTAATAAACTATATGTTTGTTGCATGCTTCATCTTGACCAACATTTGTGAGTTGTGATCATTGATGTTCCAACATGGTATCCTTTAGAATATGATGTACAATTTCCTCCTTCTTGAGTTCACTAAGAGCAGAGAGCATTGACATGTGTAGATTGGAGGTTGTCAACTAAGCTTCTTTATTGATATTAGATACCATATTTTGTAACATCAAACACTTTTCTTCTAGAACCTGTATTTGTATGTTCTATTGCAAAAGGGTGTAGTCTCCATAATCATTATATTATGAGAGTTACATTAATGCTAATTAATGTGTGGGCATGAGTAGTAACTAAAAAAGTAAAGTTTTATTGCTACTGATATACTCCTTATACCTGCACAATACTTTATTGATATCACGAATTTTCTTGTGATAGTTTCCATGGTTCCCAAGGTAGTCCATGGCCTAAGAAGAATAAAACAACCCTATATTCTTCTTTGTACACCTAAATAAACGAGGCCTAGAACAATCAAGAGGTTTACGCCCACTACCATCCTGAAAAGGATCAATGTTGAGGCTGCCTTGAGAAGTAAAGGATGCTCACCCTCACTATCACATACCCCATAAACAACAAATGAACTCACAATTCATTCCTACATAAACACGCCTAGAGTGGAACAAAGCACAAACAATTCTATGGGAGTCCAACAAAACATAAGAACAAAAAATCAAAAGACAATAGGGACCAAATAAACCACCAAATAGTAGGAGAATGAACAAGATTTTTAGAAACCACGAGGAGAACCACTATATTTCCATAGACAAAGTGGAGGGTGTCCCTAAAAGAAAAACCAACTTCATTTGTAGAAAATCCAAATAGGACCCAATTACATTCAAATGCCTATGTTTTGGATTTCCTGCATCTATATTAAATTGATTCCAGAGAATTTGAGCAAACACACTTACCCAAAGATCCTTATGCACCAAAGGAAGCAAACAAGTGTTGGTCTTCCCTCCAACCTCAAGTCAAAGAGACATAATCCCGCTTGCATCCTAGGATTTCATCTTTTCTTCTTCAAAACAGTGGCTAAACATTAACACTAGCATGTGTGGTGCCAAAAGGATCATGCACACGATCATGTTCAACCAAATACCTTTGAGTGCTAATTATTGGATTGCCACGATATGTGGCTTCATGCATGACATGTTCATGAGTTTAAATGTAATCATAAAATCAAGAACGAGGGAAAAATAGTTAGGGGATATGTTGAATAGATACTTCCCCCTCTTTTTGCAACGTCCCAACATCAAGTCTTGAAGGTTGATTAGCTTGGTTATCTACTTGTCAATTAGGGTTTCTCATGAAGACGTGATAAAATTTAATATCCTCAAAATCATATGCTTATTTTTTTATTCTTGCTATTAGATGGGCTAGATTACCATCAAAGGATGGGTGTGACTTGATCATGATATTGATGATGATATGATTTGAATCCCCAATGACTATAAGATACTTAATGTTGCTTGAGTCACATAATCTAAGCCCTTAAAGGAGGCAATAAGCCTCAACCTGATTGTTTGTGAATGTCCTTAGACCTCACTTGCAACTCAATTCATGAATTCATATGGGATAAATGTTGATCCCCCCCACACCTAACACCCCTTTGATGAGTTAAAAGGTTAGGAAGGTCGATATTGTTACAATTATTTTTAAGCTAAGATCTAATGTGTGTGTATGAAAAACATTATAAGTGAAATTTGTTTTCATTCTTTACCACATAAGTATCATAAAAATACAAAATCCATTCCTCCCATGGTTTTTTTAAGTAATGCACAATGTTTCACTATACTTCACTATACTGCTCATGAATTATCAATTATTTCATTGTTTATTTTCTTCTTTATTCTAATGATAATTACAAAAAGATACTTGATCTTCTAGATTAGGGTTAGAGACCTCTTTGTAGTATATTAACTATCTCTTACCCTCTAATTCTTTATCATGTCTCAATTTCTCCTTACATTTATTTGTGACAATGTTTTTTATGGTATTAATATTCTACAGAGTAACCTCCTCCTCTATTCGACAATGATTTAGTCAAGACTTAGCAGCTTATGCCAACTCCTCTAAAGTCCTGTAGCATTGATAAGGGAAAATTTTTAAGGATCCATACTTATTTAAAAGTGCATAAACCTTGACAAACCTTACCAATTCTTAAAATGTCCACTATAAAATATTTGGCGATATTTTTCTAAAAATATTTCAATTTCTAAATATTTGATGTAGTTTATATAATAATTTGAGCTCTGCGGCTCTAAATATATATCAGCATCTTTTTTGTTGCGACGGTTGTGTGCTTCTCATCAACTCGGTATACTGGTCTTTTTTTGTTATCATTGTATATATTTCAGCAGAATTATAAACTTTATCAGTTTATATAGGTTTTATTTGATACGATATACAATTTTGGTCATATTCAGGCGCTATTTGGACACATATATGGACATATTTTAGGTACTTTTTTTGTAGACAATACAATCTCATGGTTAGCGGTGGCTTGCTATGTTATTTGCTACAAAAGTAATTTTGTTCATTTTAGAAATAAAATTACGTTTTTTTCTAGGGGAAAAAAATAATAATTTGACGTTTTTTATAGTGAAACAATTTTACCCCATCGAAATTGAGAGAAATAGGGCTTCAAAAAATGCAAATTATTACTCTAAATAGAGATTTTTGAAATAACGATTATTATGCATTTATTACTCTAAATATTCAAAACTTAATATCATAACATAAAGGTCACGCTACAAGGGAGTGTAAATGGCATTGTTATGTGGGCACATGAGTGGGACTATACAAGGTGCCATGGTGAGGATAAATTGAAGATATAGGTGTATATAACTTGAAATTGAAATGTTCAATTAATTTCTAAAGATAATCAACTTTTTTCAATAATGTTTCTAGAGCATTCCCGGGATGTTCATGGTGTGTATCTTGAGATACACAAATTACCTTCAATAATATGCAAGTAACTTAGTTAAAATTGGAATATAGCGTCCATGAAAATTTTATATTGAAAAATAACGGGCCTTTAAAATTTAAATACAAAGGTGGATTTTAACATTATTTTTAAGACTGATTTGGAATTCGTCTCTTGTGTAAGCGATGGGAACACGGTGCAAGTGATAGGGCCAATGAGCATGGTCACATGATCTCTATGCAATGTTTTTATTATTTGTTTAACCTAATACTCTTGTTTCTTGTTGAGCCGAGAGGCTCTCTACAGCCCAGTATGGGGGAGATCCTGTAACGTTACGTAACGTTGTCACGTTACGTAACGTTGTAACGTTACATAATGTTATGTCGGTTAAAAAAAAATAGAAAAAAAAATAGAAGTAACTTTACATAATGTTATGTCGGCTAAAAAAATAGAAAATTAAAAGAAAAAAAAAACAACTATATAAATACCAAGAAGTATCACAAACTACATCCAAATCCTAGCTACCTTGATCCAGCAACAACAACAACCACTGCCACAACAAACAGCAACAACCGCGACAGCAACAATAAACCCAGGTAAGAATTTTAAATTTGCTAATCGACAATCAATTCAGATATTCTTTAGATATTCTGTGGCTGATATCCAAATTCAAAGCAGGGGTGAAATGAAAAAGCAACGTTCTCATCCCAGCAGCGACCTCACACACAGTAGCAACTTCTCCTCTTCTCGACTCTCATGCCCAAAGATCTCAAGAAGTGTTGTTCAGCAGCAATCAGCTTGAATGTGAAGACCGTGATCTAAGTTATAGATAACCTGGGAAGCGTTCTTTAAATGGGAAGCGTTCTGTCTAGCAAGAAACTGAACGTGCAAAAAACTGAGGTGCAAAGAAACAAAAGCAGCTACATGTCTTCACAACCCAAGACCAGATTGGGCAGTGACATTCAAACTTTAAACAAAAAAGAACTTATGCGCATAGCACTCCTTATGACTCCAGGTGAGTAGCGATATATAATCATATGGTCGCAACGATATTAGGAAACATTCTCCCCTTCAATGAGCTCCCACGCAGCAGCGATCAGATGATCTCTCCTTCAGCGAGCTTCATGGTGTGGCTCTAACATAGTGAGAAGTGATCAATAGCGGCTGCAGAGTGTGGCTCTAAAGCAACGTTCTCCTATCTGCAGCTTCCTTCACACAACGGTGATCAGTTTACTCACAAATATAATCAATTCACCAGCAGCAGTGCTTTCAACCTCTACACCAGGCAGTGGCCTTCTCATACTCTGATACCAAAATAAACTAGCAGAGGCTGACAAGGAAAATCACAAAGGCTTTCTACACCAGGCAGTGTATTTTGTAATGTTCGTTTATAACAAAATAAAAAATAATATTAAATATTATATGTTGGCCATAAATAATATTAAATATTAATAATAAATATATTATACGTTGATCTTAAATAAAAAGATGTGTCTTTTGGTTTGAATCAAATCAATGGTATATATAGGACACACCAAAGTTGATAGCTCATTGAGTGTAATACTTAAGAATAGGTTTGCACCTAGAGAGTTTTGATCCCTCTCGGCTCTTGATAGAGCCTAGGATTTGGATCTACGCTGGTTTGTATAACCAATTGAACTATTATATATGATTCGAATGTATATAATAATATTTTTTACTATTTTATTAAGCATTTAATATTATAATTTACATTTTTCATTTTACTAAAAACGATTCTATACTCATTCTTCATATTACTTATAATAGCAAGTTGTTATATTTATTAGGTTCTCACAATTTCTTTGAATAAAAAGTTCCATTGTTCTATTTTTCATGTTTTACATATGTTTATTAGGTAAAAAATACAATATAAATAACATAGGTCATACAAGAACAAAACCAAATATTAGAAATGGTAAAATTGGTTAAAAACAAATTATGAAAGTAGTGATAAAGAAAAAAAAATTATTGATTAAAAACAAATAAATAACATAGGTCATATAAAAAGAACAAAACCAAATATTACAAAGGGTAAAATTGGTTAAAAACAAATTATGAAAGTAGTGATAAGGAAAAGAAAAAAAAATATTGATTAAAAAAAAATTATAAATATAAACTTATATATATATATAAACATTTATTATATATTATTAAATAATATTTTTCTTTAATTTTTAAAACTAATATATAAATAAAATTTAATATATGAATTTTAAAATTTGCAAAGAGCTCTTGCTGAGAAATCAATTTGACACGGGAAGAGACAACTTCTTGTTAGATGGCTTCCATCTTACCAGCCTTCTAAGGAGATTGTAATTGTCTCATATGCCTGATTCTTAACGATGTAGGATATTGGGGCTCACTTCGAACACAAAGGGTGGAAGTCTCCTCATTCTTATGTATGGTCTAAATGGTGCTCCACCAATGCATATGAGTAACAAATGAAGTAAATGCTCTTAGTTGAATATCTCCCAAATAAGGAACTGGATTGGAGTAGACGACCATAGGGCATGCTCTTTCATGCAAAAATAATTCACATAAGAAATATTGATCTGAAAAATTGGTCATAATGAAGGTGTCCAAGAATTTATGGGTTGAAGATACCTGATAGGGTATCCCTTCTTTTAGTGCTCTTATTTTAAACAGGACCATCTGTTCATATAAGAACATTGGATAAGATGGGGATGGAGCTCTGCAGCTCGACAATTCTTGAACTAGGCTGTACATGTCCTTACCCAGCTGTTATTTTTCTTCTTTTAGGAGCTTAATCTTTCTTGGATCTTGTAGATCCTTCTGCAAATCATACCATTGGGATAGTTATTCATCCCATTTATCCTTAAGCTCTTGGATAATCCTCCTATGTTCAGACAAGGAGATCATTCCTTTCTCAATCGGGATGGTAAGATCTTTCCATTTATTGAGCTCAAGTTGCAATAGATATAGATTCTTTTCCAATTCTTGCTCCTTCTTTCCTCTTTTATCCTCTCATTTTCCTTTATCCAACAAAATTTCTACTTCAACCCCTGCTCTAGGTGTTTCTGTTTGTGTTGTTGATTCAACAACCAATTTTGGGAATGCTGGTTCTTGTGTAGCAGCATCCCTTTCTGTGTTTTAGCCCCAACAACTTCAGTTTGAGTTGCAACTTCAACAAAAAATGTTGAGGATGTTGGTTCTTGTGTAACAACATCCAATTTTTGTGATTCACTCAAAGTACACACTGTTTGAGATGCTGCTTCAATGTCATATCCTTGGAGTGTTGGTTCTTGTGTAACAACCTCCTGTTCCAAGATTATTTCAATGATTTTAGGCTGTGAAGATTTCTCTTGAATGATTTCTGTATCCCCTAACTACAGAGACTGATCCTGCGTCAATTCAATGTCCTCAGACTATTGAGATTGATATGGAAGCAATTCAATGAGCTTTTATTGTTGGGAATGTATTTCCTCTTGTTCATGCAATTCCTGATCAGGGGTTATGCTCAGCCTTGCCTTCCTTTCTTACATTGATTTTGCTGGAGGTATTTCTTCTCTCCCCTGCCTTGCTTGTGCTAATTTCCACGTTGTTAGATCCACCATTGTAACTCTATACCCTACAAGTTTGAATAGATATCCACATTCAGGGCATAGTAGTTCATCATGTTCATCATCCTTCAAAACAGAAGGTGGATTCTCCAACTAGTCTGCAACTTCAGCCAAGGTGTTCAAGCTCTGCACCGTATGCTTTTTGCAAGCTTCTTTCAACCTATGCATGATCCAGATTTATGCGGGAACGCAACCCAATACACAAATAACCATAGAAACAAGTATGCAGTGGAAATAACATTTCATTTCATTAATCAATAACTGAAACTTGTTTACATATAGAATGGAAATAAACTAGCGAGAGTGTCGGTAGCTTATCTCTGAGAAGAGATATGGTGGTTACATGCCTCTGAACTCTGTGTTACAATGAGGCTCGAAGGCCTATATATTATTGAGAAACAATGGAAACCCTACACATCCAAAAACCTAACCCTAGGAGGTGAAACGCCTTAATGTGGGCCCCGTTGGGTAACTTGGTACATCAATTTCCTGGGGTTGTAACTTTAGCATACTACCTCCGTTTGATGCACATGATACATCGTTAGAAAGATCGGTTTAAGGACTACATCCATAAATGAAAAATATTAGGTCCGAAACGGATTCATATTTGCTCGACCATTCGATGCCAAAAAAACGTCGTTTAGGGCCTCAAAACGGCTCCGGAAGTTTAGGACCCGAAAACTGCCAAAAATAGTAAATTGTGCTACAATTAAGGAAACTGAAAAGCTGAAAGAAACAGTGGTGGGGGTCCAAGAAGAATAGGTGGGTGGCCACCAATATCCTCCTGGATCAATGCATTTCATCTCGGAGCATTCGTACTTATTCCTTTAACAGTTCATTCTCAAAAAGTAAATTTTCAATTTGAGGTTCACTTGCAGCAGGTTCTTGTGTAACAACAAATGCTCGGGGTTTTAGAATAGGAATTTCAACATTTTCCCCTATTATATGTACTGCTTCTGCCATAGTAGAATCCCTAGTCCTTCTCCTCTTTACAGGGCTAGATGTCTGGACCTTAACACTTGGTCTTTTCCTTCTTCTACGTGACACGGGAATTTCCACATTTTTAGAAGCAGGGATGGAAAGTTCACTAACTTTCCTAGTTTCAAAAAGAAATTTGTCCCCTTGAATTATGGTTCCCCTAATTTCAGGGGAGGATTCAACGTTTAGGACTTCTACCTCCACTCCTTCTCTTGCCTCTATATAATGTCCTGCCTCTGCCATTGCAGCTTCCTGCGGTTACAGCTTCTACTGTGGCAGCTTCTACAGCTACTCGAGTTTCAGCTTCTATTGTTGCAGCCTATCACACCTTCCTCTTAAACATTATCCAATTGGTCTACCGACATTCCATCCCTCCCCCCAACTGAACCTGAGGAGCCCCACTCATCACTTTCTTACCCAATACCTTATATTTCCAATACTGGTTCTCGGTCTACCCTTGGCTTAGGAACAAATTGTTCCCATGTTAAATTCTGATGTGCAAGGGCCCTCAAAACTAACAATTTGATTAATCCATGATTTTCTAGGGAATATACAGGATGTCGAGATGCTTTTACATAGTGAGTCATGCTTTGTAGGGTTCTTAGGAGATAAAATGGCATATTGAGTAATCTACCATGGCGTAAATGGGATAGTAAAATAAAGTCAGAGATATAAATGATTCGGTACCTTCCTTCACAAGTTATGTATTTCTTTAGAAAGACGGAAACTTGATCCCAGGGTCTTGGCAGTGACTCCAGTGTTGTTTCCCTTCCTCTTGGTTGGACAATCTCTCCTGTTACAAGAAAGTCGTGTACTGCGTTCAAATTGAGTGCCTTTCGACCAAACCATCTTGTCCCAATCTATGGTAATCCCGTCACTTCTGCCACAATTGCTTCTGTAATGTATATCTGCAACCCTCTAACAGTTGAGTGAGTATTGGTCAAGTTTAGAGCAAATTGCAGTGGCGTATCCACATGGAAGTCGTTTAATCTATGGAAGTGCCATTAGAATAAATTTGGGGTCTAAAATGGGCCTTATAAGAAAACGAGCCGACAATAAATTCATGTGAGTTGGAATTCAAGAACCAATATAATTTCAAGAAAATGAGTCAACCATAATGGTTGAATTGACATGTTTGTCATAAAAAAATATATTTTTGTTCGTATTTTCAACATATCTCTTTGTGTTTTTGCTCAAATTTCGAGTGGGAGGGCTCGTTGGATGAGTAATTAAATTTCTCATCCAACGAGTGCCCACACTGCATACTTTTGACCGACCTCTCTACCCCAAAAATAAGAAATACCTGAAAAAATATGATGATTTTTCAGGTATTTCTTGTTTTTGGGGCAATGGGGTCCATCAAAAGTATGCAGTTTAGGTTCTCGTTGGATGTAGAATTTAACTACGCATCCAACGAGCCCTCTCGCTCGAAATTTGAGTAAAAACATGGGGAGATATGTTGAAAATACGAACAAAAAAGTATTTTTTTATTTCTTCCTCTAAAATTAATAAATATTATTTTATTATTTTAACTATTATTTTATTATTTTCCTTAGGAGGCCCATTGTAGACCTCAAATTTCCTCTAAGGTCTGTCCACCCAGCTTCTTGAAAGATGGTAAATACTTCCCCATTTTCACGCAGAGACATTATGTTTTCAAGTTCCTGTCTCGCTAGGATACCCATATTGCTTCCTTTCTATAAGTTCTGTCAGCAAATGCAAGAACTACCAGAATCAGACGTTCGATTTACAACATGCAATAACATGTAATAGATATATGGAGTTCAATTGGGTATTTTCGAAAAGTTGGCACGGTTATTTTCGGAAAGTGGCACGGTTATTTCAAAAATTGGTACGGTTATGGGATAAAATCATTGGTCGGATCTCGTACGAGTTGGGTAGAATGATGGTCATATCTTGAATATGGGCAATAAATTTTTGACTTGTTTCCCTTGCGAAGATCTAATTAAGGTATGCTGACGAGGACTAACGACAAGGTATAAATATTTTTGTTGTTGTGTCAAATCATGCCTAATTATGGTTATGATTAGAACCCGTGCCTTTCAATATAATGTTGAGTCGTCATCCTTCCATGGTGGCATTATTTCATGGTTGCATCATTCACAAGGATATAAATATACACATGGTTGAGTTAGTTGGTCATCTTCAATCGGGTGGATAAAGTACATCCATGTTGTCACAAAAGTACATGACGATTGGATGAGCATCTAATGTTCCTCGTAGAGACTGTAGCAGGATGATAGAAACTAGTGGACATATAACAATCTTGTGGCTGAAGAATTAGAAGAGTCGCAACCACGAATTGAAAAGATATAGCGAAGTCGTAGCCATGAATTGGAAAGATTTGGTGGAGTCGCAACCACGGAATAGGAAAAATTGGAAGAATTTTAGCGAAGTTGCAGCTGCGAAAATAGGAAAAGTCAACAGAATTTAGTGGAGTTGCAGCTGCGAAATAGGAAAAATTTGCAGATTTTTAGCGGAGTTGTAGCTGCGAAATAGAAAAAGTTGGAAGAATTTTAACGGAGTTGCAGCTGCGAATTAGGAAAAGTTGGCAGAGTTTAGCAGAGTTTAGCAGAGTTTCTAGCGCTACAACATCGTTCAAAAAAAATTCAAGGAGTTGTCCAAAAATAGGAGGATCAACCAGAATTCCTGCAATCGCTTGGCCCCTAATGCGACTGTTCTTATTCGGGTGAACCTTCATCCATAGTGCTGTACACAATTCTAAAAAAAAACCCATCAACGCTTAAAAAAAACAATTTATTTATCAATAATTTTCTGTGCGAAATTGTAGTAGTTCTTTTTAAGAATTCCCAGGGACAGGGGGAGATCCCTGCTCCTACATAAGTTGATATTCTGGATAAGCTTCAAAATGCGAAATGAATGCATTCTTTGAAATTGGTTTATAATACAGTCGCATTCGTTTTTTCATGCACAGATCCCTAACAGTCTTGGCGTAGACGGGTACATCATGTAAGGCCTGTAACAGTGGAATCTTAACATAAATATTCTTCAATTCCCCTAGGATATTGAAATGAGGTTGTTCCACTTCCTTATTCACACTCAAATGTTCAGGATATGGTAGTTCTCTTGTCAGTTGTGTAGACTGTGTTTCAATGCGTGTTTATGCACGTGTTTCCGTTGGTGTTTCAATAGGGGTTTCAACATCCTCAATAATGGGGACTGATGTACTAATTGAATTCTCAAATTGTTGATTCATTTTTGCTTCGTTCACATAGGATGGAACATCTGCAATGACTATGGGTTCAACTACCATCCTTGATCGTAGGTCTATATCATTGTAGGGAAATTGGGAAATGGAGTAAGCTGAGATATTATGAGTTTCAAATTGATGTACTGCCTTATTGTTGGGGTTAGTAATGGGTTGAGCATGTAGTTGAGGTCTAGGTGGTGCATTATTAGGGCAATGCAGCTGCGGCTGCTGATACTATGGTTGCTAAAACTGTTGGTGAGTGGGAAATTGATTATAAGGAAATTGAATTCCTGGGTAAGGGTTTCTCCACCCAGGAGACCAAGGACCTTGTTGATTGTATTGTTGTGCCCATGGAACCCAGGGAACAGGATTCTGCATTGAGGTCTGAACAGGGGGTTTCCACGTACTATTAGGATAAGAATCGTGTGGAGGAAACTGGTTGGAAATGTTATTCCATGAATTGAAAGACGTGTGGTATGTATTCATACCTAGGTTACGAGGGGGCCACAACCTCTTTTGCGGGATAAAATAATCTTGTTTTGTTTCTACAGTGGACCCCTAAAATACTGCTTTGGCCTTCAGCAGGGAAGGGCACTCCTTAATATCATGATCTAAGTCACACATGCTGCATATTGCTGCCTTATCAAGCGGGCACTCCCTCAATGGGTGGTTTTTCCTGCACTTAGGGCAAAGCACCGCAAGTACCAGATCCTCTACCACTTGTTTCTGCTTTGCTCTCAGGACATCCAATTATGAAGAGATGGAGCTCATCATATGAGTTTTGAATTTCTCGAAAAGGTTGCCTATCTCCGCCCGAGTAACACCTCCACTAGCTGATTTCTATGCATGAGCAAAGACGTCTCGTTCTTTTGTGCAGGCTCTGGAGGACCCTCTTGAGTATCTTTGACATAGATCAACAATGTTGTCAAAGGACTCCTTGGAGGTGTCCCCTTTTCCCAATAGATTAATCATATCTAGGTAGTCTTCTCTGATCCCTCGTAGCAGGATAATCTTAAGAACATCATCCCCGATGTCAGTATGGCCAGACCTCTACACGTTATATAAATATATTTCCATGAAGTCCTCTAGGCTCTCATCATCTTTCTACATCATTCTAAACAATTCCTCTCTCTTGTCCTTGGTCCTACAATAATCCTAGTATTTTTCCAAGAATACCATCATAATCTTAATCCTTCACAACCCCTCAGTTGTTATAATATAATTTAGAGAATGTTTCATACTTGGGCATATAGCCATAAGGAATATTTTCCACATCTCATCCTCCATCATGGCTCCTTATTCTACTTTGAAGTAATATCCATGTACCTCCCTCCTTCTTAATTCATTTAGAGTAGTGAAATTTAGCTAATGTCTAGGAATCATAATACCCTTGGGCTTGTAAAAGTTGTAGTATGTTGTTGCTTCTAATTCTTCAGGTTTGGGTCTAGGAAAAACTTTGGTGATAACTTTGGCGGGATAGACATCTACCTATAGAATGGATTTTACCTCCAATCAATATTTCTTGTTAGCGATTCTCTTCTCTAGACCCTTCTCATGATCAGTTGGCTTAAGCTTATACTTTCCCTTCTTTGTTCTCATAGTAAAATGTGGACCCCACCTCCAAGGCTTCTCTAGAAGGAAGCTCAATTTATCCAAGACTTGGATAGCTTCATTGGCACCCTTCCTTTTTTAGAAATCATATCCCATCATGACACCAAGATAAACTATGTGAATCTTCCTTTTGGATTTCAAGAAGTGGAATAAATCAATATCAACTAGATGTCTAACATATTCTAGTATAAAACATCTTGTGGTAAGGAGCTTTGGGATCTTGTAGGGGGGTTCCATCTCAACCCCATACATCCTTATTACTTTGGAATCCTCCCCTAAGTACTAGTATGATTTCCCATGAACATCACCTAGATGTAAGTATGGCTTGATACTATCGAGAGTCCTATGCACCTCTCTACCTATGATGAATGAGAAGCTTGTGAATATTAACTCATTTATGTATTTGAATAGGGAAGACTCTATCTCACCTTTTACAACCCATGGTAGTTATTCAAGACACCCGGTTGAATTACGATCATTGAATTGTTGTATCCATAGGTGGGACAGGGTGTGGTTTTGCTAGTATATGAACATGTAGACTAGGTAGGATGGGTGGCATAATACTCTATTAGTTTGGAAATTGGTTAACCATTATATTATATTAATGTCTAGAGTCTCTTCATATCTAATGTGGGGGTTAATAGATCATTGAATAAGTCAATATGGCAATAATTCTTTCATCCACCATAGCTTCCTTATCCCTCCCTAGGGTCAAGGTAAACATAGAGATGGATTCATGGGCCCAATTAAGAAAATTCATGATATTAAATGGGAGAGGATGAATCTCATTAGTTACTTGGTTGTATGGAATATTCTTAAATATATCATCCATGAATGAGGTTAGTGTAGAGGAAGATACATCACTCATTTCCAAGTGACGACCCATGGAATAGGAGGAGGAATATCTATTGGCATGATGGATTATATGGGTAATTGCAAGGGATTGAAGAAAGGATGGAGGAACTTTAAATATCATAGAACAAGTGAAATATCATATTCTTTTTGGTGAATGAATATCAGACACTAGGTTTTGTTAACTTCACTTGGCTACTCCATCAAAGTAAATATGGCATCTAGAATGAGGCATACCATATCCAATATTACATATGAGGAATTTCACATCCTACAAGATCTTAAAAATTTGGTTACCATGTTTCTTTGGTGAATCCAAATATAAAGGGATTTTTTTATATAAATTTACATAGTGTCGTTAGATTTCTGACCTCTATGAAGTGAAATTTGTGGTCGGATTTCCATTAAATCTGATAAAGTGGTTATACTATCGACGACAAAGTGGAGGAAACTTCGTCGGATATCCGACATGAATGAAGTGAAATTTGTGGTCGGATTTACATTAAATCCGACAACATTTCTATACTACTGGTGAAGGGGAGGTGTCATATATCTGATTTCTATAAAGGAAAATTAGTCAGATTTCCGACACCTATGCATTGAAATTTGTGCTCCGATTTTCAACGTCTACAAAGCAAACTTAGTCGAATTTCTGACATCTATGCACTGGAATTTGCGGTCGGATTTTTTACGTCTATGAAGCAAACTAGGTGAATTTCTGACATCTATGCACTGGAATTTGTGGTCGGATTTTTTGATGGCTATGAAGAAAACGTAGTCAAATTTCTGACATCTATGCACTGAAATGTGTGGTCAGATTTTCAACGTCTACGAAGGAAACTTAGTTGGATTTTTTGACGAGTGTTTTCATTGTCGAAAAACCACTTAAATTTAACTGACGTTTAAAAATAATGAGGAGATTATGACACACACTTATTAATTGTGCAACACTCACAACCATTCATATTAAATCAACAAGTGATAACATTTAACCCACATTGGAGAATAAACTAAGATATTATAACACAAAGAATCATCAATCACGCACATTAAACACCATGATTTTACGTGGAAACCCAAAATGAGGGAAAACCACATAAGCTCTTTTCTTAATCATGAGTCACAGTAAATAATTGTTGTGAGAAATAATGCACAAGAGTGCTTCCCACATTGTGACGGGGATAGGCCTTATAGGCTGTAGCAAGTCCTTAGTATCAAGCCCCTTTTTGGGGGGTGGAATGTGATGTTGGATGACCCCAGGTGATCCTCCATGAGACTGTTATAAGCAAGCAAAGTAAAATAAATAGAAATAAAAAACATTGCATGAAATAACAAAGAAAAGGGGGGAGAGGATGCAAACTTCTACAATTTGAATGAGCCAAACCACTTTTTATATTTCCCAATGGTCAAGCTAATACAAACACCATGGATAGGTGAGCTCCAAATGGAAGAAAACACTCTTCCTAAGGGATGTCCTTCTTGTACAACAAAATGCTTGGAGTATGGTTAATGAACCAATGTAAAAATAGAAAGAACCCTTGGCCCTTGATGGAAGAAGGCAAGGAATCTCTATAAATGCTTGGAAAATGATGGAAGAGGGTGAGCAAGAAGAGATATCAATCACAATTCTTGCAGCATAACTTTGCTTCCAATTCTTCTTTCAAATAGAATTCCCATGGCCTTCTTTTATAGTCCAAGAGGTGGCCAAGAAATGACAAGATCACAATGTGAACCCATTGCTTCCTAGTTTGAGCTCCCAAGTACACCAAGAGGCCATTTAAGGAAACCAAGTGTGTGAGAGGCCAAATTAAAATTAAAATGGGTAAGTGGAGATTTCATGATCGATTAATGTGTCGTTGATGGATGAAATCACACCATTTCTGTCATTAGCGTGGGTATCAAAGGATATTTCACGCTATAGTGTGGGTGTTGTTTTGGAAGCTCGCGTTGCAACACTAGTAACCAGAGTTTAACCAACATTGTTTTGAGGCTATCTTGGGCTCATTTTGCTCTTTAGACCTTGTGAAGGTGTCTTTGGTTGTGTGCATGTTGTATGTTGATGGCACTTTACCGTGTGAATCATGAAATTTTTGCAGGTGTGTGAGTTTTTCATGATAACATATGCCCCCTTATGTATGAGGTTCGAAGGGTACTGTAGAGACGATAATGCATCAACGTTTTTGTTGTTCTTTCCCTGTGATTTCTTCAAACTATGTGGGAAAGAGTGACCTTCCAAAGGGGTAGGTTTGCCAATGTGGTGTTATTTTTATACAAGCGAGTTGGGAATTCCCATAATTGTGAAAAGGGTGCCAGAGTAGCTACAAAATGAAAAGACTAATGGATCTTCTCATAAACTGTTGAAGGCATGGGCGAGGGTGTCCTCTAACCATAAGAGTACATGAACTTGGAATGGTTGTAACTGGTGCTGAAGAAGTGGATCTGCTATGAATCTAAAGAGGCCCATAAGTGTGGGGATCTGGACTGAGTAATGTACCATAGATGTTGCAACTTATCATTTTCAAACGTGAACACTCCTACCTTCAAAATGTATGACTCCCCCTGATGCGAATAAATGATTTATTATCGATCATAGGGGAGACTACCAAGTTAAGGAGAACTAATGAATCTCCTTACTTAATCTGAGGTAATCTCTTGTAGTGATTGAAAGGAATCCCAAGGTACCACTGGTACTTCTTCAACTCTCAGAATATGATGTTTTGGCATCGATGAGAGATGAAGAACCTTTACAAGATGAGGGCCTTGTCAGAATAAACCAATATCATGTTGTAACCAAGGGTGACTGACTCACCTGACACAAGACTGGTTGATAAGCATGGGGCTCATACTTCCTTTGAGCGATGATAGACTGGGAGGGGGATGATGGTTTCATACTTCAAATGAGGATGAGATGGAGTGAAAGAAACTGAAGATGAAGGATTTGTAAGTGACACAATTCTTGAGAGATTGAATACTGACAAAGACATGACTTATGAGGTACCTGGAGACTTTTCACGTCATTAATCAAAGGTGACCAAGGGATTGTTTCTGAAAGAATGAGTAGTTCTTGTCTATAAATGGAACAAGGAACTATTTGTGCATAAAGAATAATTGGTGGGGTCCGCATGGTTTTAGGCATGTTGGGGGACCAATTTGATGACGGGTGGGACACTTACAATTTTTGGTGGACCGGGGAGTCAATTTTGATGATGGGTAGGGTTCCCTCGGTTTTGAGTGAATCAGGGAACCTTTTTCAAGATGAAATAGGGAGTTGATATGTTGCAAATGCGAAGACAAGTGACCCATGAATCAATGCCATGAAAAATGCTCTTGCGGGAATAACTGAATGGAGTTGGTGATCTTAGAGGGAGAGCGCCCCTTTGTTTATGTTGGTGGAGGTGATGACACAGAGGAAATTTGTGGATGGGTAAGTGCTCATGGAGGTATGAGTAGGAGATGGTGAAATATCGTTCATAACTGGTGTCAAGGAACTTGTTTTTTGTGACATTACTTGAGGGAGGGGAGTAAATGCACAACTATAGAATAGTTTGATTCAAGCAGGTTACTTTGGTTGGAACAAATTCCTTGAACTTGTGGGGGGAACGGTATCGTAGGTGTCAATGATGATGAAGGTTTGTTGAGGGAAAAAACCTTTGGGGGTAATTGGGTGGTCCTTAGTTGGGATGTTGAGGGCACATCAAAACTGGGATAACGTTGATGAAGGGTCATAGCTCGGGTATGAATATCAAGGGAAACAAGGTTTCCAAGAGGCTAGGTCTGTGATCATACCTGCAAGTGATACCTTACATGGGGCCAGTGGTGGTCATTATCAGTGTTTCGATCATTTTCATGCACACATACCCAAGTGTTATAAAGAGCGTGACAAAGGTATTGATAATACAAAAGTAATAACTCAAAACATAGTGCACCTAAGGGGTGTGCATCCGCCTTTAAATGGAGATCCACTTATGGCTAGGAAACATGCAATGGGTGTGGTGGATCTGGGTCTTTGCCAGGGGAGGGTAACTCCTCATCAAACGATGATGAACTTCACTCATGATTAATCCAGCCATGGGATATATTTCTTCGATAGTGTCGGCTTGGAGGGAACAATGTTCTCCAATGGTGGTCCTTGTGATGAGCTACTGGGCTAGAGAAATGGGACCTGGAGACGCATTTGCTCTAGGTGAACCTCACGTTCAGAGTGTAAGATGGGGCACCGAAATGAATAGTGGGAGGCATTGTCACAAGCATGGCAGGCGTGTTCTACTCTAATCTAGGTGAGTGTTGGGGCCCTTATAGGGGATGAGGGCCTGGTATAACTAGGAATCATATGGGGGTGATGGCCACATGTAATGCACCCATCTCGTTCAGTGTCCTAATTCACATTAACATGATGAGGTTGAGGCAATGTAGGGGTCTCTAAGGGGGTAGCCTTCAAAGTCTCTATTTTTTCCACTTCGCTTGTGGTGATCATGTTGATTGAGGCTACTTCATGTGGTAGAGTAGGCTCAAGTTCCTCAGTTGTTTGTGTCAGGTGAATGGTTGCTAATGTGTTTCAAAATCATGGGATATTGGAGCAATGGTGTGTATAATTCCCAAATTGAGAACAAATTGAACACTCTTTGTTGGTGCGTAAGGATTTGGACTTGGGAGTTGATGGGTTTGATGTGCCACTAGTATTAGTTTGGTGGGGGGGTAATGTGGCACTAACATGTGTATTTAGAAAATTTATGAGCTTAGGTAGGGTAGGGCACATATTTGTTGCATGACCTTATTGTCCACATAAGGTGCAAGGGGGTTGTGACCCTCGTGGTAGGAGTGGCATGCATGATGGGTTCTTTTATCATTTGTTGAGTGGTGCCCTTCATGTGGATTTTTGGTGTTCTTGACAGTGACATAGGAGCGTGATTTGGTTTGATGGGGGATTTTCTTGGTGGGGGTAGTTGGATTAGGTTGAATAATTCCTTGATTTTGTGGTTTAATGATTGTCGATGGTGGTTGAGTCACAAAGGTGTTGGTTTCGGTGGATAGGATTAGAGTGGTAACTCGTTGCATCGAGATCATCTCGTAATAGGATACAAGTGGTGAAGCCATTTTTGGAAATGGTGGGGTAAGGTACCGTACAGGTAGTTCAAGCATAAGTCATGGGAGTTTCAATTGGACCATAATCGGTGTTCCTCCTACTCCCATGGGGGGGTAAGGAAATGGTATATGGTACATTGGTGGCACTGATGGGTTAAAGACTTGCTCAACGCCATGGATTGAAGGGGTTGTGGAAGATGATGCTCCAGGAGTGGATGCTTCTTTCTCTATGCTAGAAAGGGCACACATGGGACCATCTGTTGGAGGAGGGATAACAGGTGGAGCGCTTGAATATGCTCCTAGAAGGTTTGAATCCTTACAAACTCTTGGGATAATATCAACAAAAGGTGTAGTGTTTGTTTCGTTGGCTGTAGGAAAGACATTTTTAGGGTTATTTGAAGCATTAGGATTGCAATATATCAATTGGTCAACAGTGACCACTTTCCCATTGAATGGGAACATCATGATGTGGAAAATCGAAGAGGTGGATGCCTTCATGAAATACATATAGCTATGTCTCAAACGGATGTTGTAATCAAGTTGAGCATCAATGACTTCGACGTCAATCATGATCGTTTTTCCCCCTAGTTCAATAGGGACATTATGGTACAACCTATGTGGTTGGGATGGTCTATTGTCATATGCACGGAGAGAAATAGAGGATGGTGCTATCTCAAGGGAGCCCAATTTTTTCCACACATTGGAAGACATTACGCATGTGGATGCGCCTTCATCGATGATGCATAGATGGATGGTGATGTTTTTTACCATGAACAGCACTTGAAATGCGACTAATGAGGATAGTCGTGGTTCACCTTTATCGAGTTCAAAGGTCATGAGATTTGATTCAGAATGGTCGACCACCCAGAGTGCATTCAACAACGCATTTAATTGAGAAGGGAACAATTGAAGTACCTCTAGGGTGGACATGGTGGCTGGTGACTATGACAGATCATCCACAATACTATAGTTATGTGTAGCCTTCATGTGGGGATTATGAGGTGTACACCTTAATGGTGCTTTAAGGATCCTCGAAATTTGCTCCATGTTTGGTCGTGGGATTTGCAAAGGTCCTCTTGAGGGGACTGAAGTTCCTTCCAGGACAGGTGAGGTTTCAACATTGGTGTGCTTCTTATTGTGATTTTGTAGGTTAACTTACGCTTGGGTCATGCAAATGTTTTGGTATGATCCTTCGCCTAAGGGGCGAGGATTAGGTTGTTGGGTAGCTACCCATTGATTGGAAAATAGTTGTTGAAAAACAACTTGTTGTGTTTTTTGTGTAGGAGGTGCTTGAGGAGGGTTTGCGGGTGTCTACTTCTGTTCTCCCAACATCTTTTGGAAGTTGGGGATAAGCAAATAATGGTGGGTGTAGTGACCATACTCACCACATATTGTGCAAGGGAAGTTACTCCTCATATTGGTGTTCTTGCCTTATTTGGGGGAATTACCCCCTTTTTGGGGGTTGATTACCTTAATTTTGGTTTTGTTGGGAGGCTTGGTTTCCCCCTTGTCCTTGTTGTTGGTTTTGTTAGTTTCAACTCTTCTTCTTCCCCTAATTTTATGGGTTCAAGGTATTGACAATATTCAACTACTTGAATTATTGAGTTTGTTGTTGCATATAGGATTGAACAAAGTTGACCCCTATATGAGGAATGGGTGTT
Source organism: Pseudotsuga menziesii (assembly GCA_001517045.1). NCBI lineage: Eukaryota > Viridiplantae > Streptophyta > Pinopsida > Pinales > Pinaceae > Pseudotsuga > Pseudotsuga menziesii. Next base: position 365,284 of record LPNX010852005.1, on the reverse strand, counting down.
GTACCAAGAGGACATGGGTATGGGTAATAGGGATTATATCCCTAGGGTGACACATAAGTAGGTTGCACTGCATATGATGTGGATGTCGACGTAGTTGGTGCCATTGGCGGTTGAGGAATCGCTTGTACTTGGATTGTACTTTGATAGACATGGTTCTACATTCCATACTGAGACTGACCAAATGGAGTTTTTGGTGCAGTAGGGGTGGGAGTCGACACAACAGGGATAGGTGGGTATTGTGTGACTAGTGATGGTGGTGCGGGATTTTTTTATGGGGGAACCTTACTCTGGGAAGAAATGGACCCAATAAGCCCATCCACAGAATGTGACATCCCTGCAACAGGAGGATCGAGGATCGATGTTGAGGTGCATATGGAAGTACAGTGTACAAATAACCTGATTAGACATATATAAGGTCAAATTGTTGGGCTTTGAGAATATATTCTTCTTTTCTTTGTGGCATGGAGGTAGCCACATCCTTTGTGATGGCTGGTTGGAGTGATTTAAAGAACCAATCCAAGATGAAGGGAGATTGAATGTTGTTTTTGCATAAAGCATGATGACGACGCCATTCATGGATATGGTCCAATATATGTGTTATTGTGTTTTGTTGAAACTCTGTGAAAATTTCAAGGCCACGATCATGTCTCATGGGCAACTGAAAATATGATAGAAATGATGTGGAAATAGTCTTGAATGTAGCATGAGAGGTGGTTGTGAAAATGAGATACCATTTTGCATATGCACTAGTTAAGGTTCTTTAGAAGAAACGGAGGTGGACAGAATCTTCCACTTTGTTATTAGAAGAACAACATATATTGAAAGAAATAATATGGTTGGTGGCATTGTATCCTTGTTTTCCTTCAAACTTAGGGATATTTGAAGGTAAATTTTTTGGCATATCCGTCCAAGTAGCATCGTGAGCTATGGTATCATTTACCAACTTGGCTAGGTCTTGGAGAATCAAACTTTCCATAAATGGTAAGTTCAAATTGGGTTTGGGGGCTACCATGTTATTATGTATGTGGTTTCTCTAGGAGGAGACATTGGAATATGTGGCAGTGATATTTTTCTTTTAGGGGGTGATGAAGATGTAGTGTGGCTTCCTTCCACTAGGGGAGAAGAAGGTTGAGTATTCCTTCGTGGGGGAGTACTCAATGGTAAACCTCTTCCGCGAGAAGAAGCTGGAAAAGGATCAACACTGTCTTTTAAGGGAGAGAGTGAATCAACTAAGTTACATCCTTGTCTATATGATCCAATCAATGTTTCCTAGGAGCGGCCCCGACCAGGTGATTTCCCTCATATGCCATGGGGAGATAATGAAAAAAACCCCTCGGGAGAGGGGAAAGGCCTTGCATTCTACAGGACTTCCTTAGGGGGGTTTTGTTCCTCAATGATAGAAGTATAGTTGTCAAGTAAGCGTGCTGAAATAACCATAATGTAGACAAATGAAAAAATATGCCAACCAAAATAGATGAAATATGGTGCAATAGGTGAGTGATATGTACAAATATGTCTTAGTGTGATGGTGTCCACATGTTGGTTCTTTTTAAATTAAAATTTTAATGAGATAGTATTTAGAAAATAACAATAAGTGTGAACTCCCTAGCAAGCCCTAATGTCCTTCCTCTCAATTATAACTGGACCTCCCAAAAGCACAATTGATTGTGATAGAGGAATCCACACACCAATTGACCAATGGAGGTAACAGAGAGTCAATTCTACCAACGATGGGTCCATCGTTCCAATTGAGAAGATTTGGAAACACCCCCCAATGGTAATAGCTGACTTCAGGAATCACTTGCACTCCCAACTGTTCCTTGGTGGTATCCTAAATTTGGCCAATATGGTTACCTTACGTCAAGTGCATATCGTCAGTTAGGCCTAGACGGTATATTGTCGTCTCCCAAGCAACAAGGTGAGTGCCTCGTAGGGGAGCGCAGGGAAGCTATACCTCATCCTTTGCCTCCTTGGTCACAATACACATATCCGATATAGGATTGAGCACACTTGCTTGTAGCAGGATTTAAAGTACCCTATAAGACAACAATGTTATATTTCAAAAATATGTCTAATGAAACTAAGCTATTGGGTATTGTTTGGATGCCTAACCCAATCAACCTACCAAGCTAAAATATTGTTTTATGACCTCCTATGGATGATTTTAGTTGGTTATCATCTTATAATGGTCGCTTTTAAGGATTTTGTTGTGAATTTAAATGAGTGTAAGGGAGGTATTTCATGCCTTCCTTCCTTTCTGATTCATAGAAATCGTGAAGAATATACTCAGTTGGAGAGGGTCTTTAGGTCCCTTACTGTGTGCTAGTGGGAATACACATATGATGAAAGAAAATAGTATTGTTGCAATTAAGTGAAGTGGTCCAATCAAAATTATTGTAATGTGAGCTCTAAACAAACTAATGAGGCTTGCAAGAAATAAACGTTATGTGTGCATAGGAGGTATTTCACCCTTCAGTCCCTTTTTTGATTCATAGATATCGTGAAGAGCATACTTGGGAAGAAAAGGGGTTTTAGGTCCTTGCTTGTGTGCATATAGTGGATGCTACATTACTTTAACCTAGGGTGTTCAAAGCAAACAACAATCTTATAAAGTCGCGAATACTAGTGAAAACAATCAGGTCCTTGGGGAGCCTCAAAGTTGGTTACTTAAGTTAATTTCGAGGGGGAAGACACCTTTACTCCATAATCTTAGTCGTGGTGGGACAATTACTAAGGGAAAAAGTAACCATTGTCAATTAATTAGTTCTTAATTAATTAGTGAGTAGTTAGAGGGATGCAGATTGTTGAACAATATGATAAAAAGAAAATAAACAGACAATAGCGTAGAAATAAATTTTATAGTCACTCTGCAATGCAACATAAAGACTCACTGGAGCAATGTAGCGCTGGTACAGTGAGAAAATGTCATGTTGAACCGTAATAGGAAAATTGCGCAGGGAAAAATTGTTAAAACGCGCTGACATCTGTCAAAGGTTTGGTCTCATTGCAACACCTAAAAAATAACGAGACTCATGCTACTGTTTAAAATAATTAACATGGTCTACTAGGGACGAATCTTTGGAATGGAGGGCGGGGTCCTCATCACCTGTAAGACACAAGTTACCAGAAATTTACTATACTTCAAGAAACAACCTAAACAAATAAAAATGAACAAGAATAGAGTGGATTTCCATTACTATTGTTGAGGATGAAATGGCATAAAGGTGAGCAATCTTCCCTATTATCCTTGAACTTGCAACCAAGGAAATAGTAGTGCCTATGGGTTAGGCAAGCATAACACCCATAAGTAAAAGCAACTTTAAAAATCCTAAGCAAAGTTAAAATAATGAAAATATGGCTCCTTAAGGAAGGAACCAAATGATAATAAGGATTTCCCCTTGAAGGAAGGAGGCAAGGGAGCCCTATAAATGCTTGGAAAATTATGGAAGAGGGTGACCAAGATGAGATCTCAAGCACAATTCCTGCAGCATAACTTTTCTTCCAAATCTTCTTTCAAATAGCATGCCCATGGCATTCTTTTATAGGCTAATAGTTTGCTAAATGACAAGATCACAATGTGAACCCATTGATTCATGGTTTGAGCTCCCAATTACACCAAGAGGCCATTTAAGGAAACTAAGTGTGTGAAAGGCCAAATTCGAATTCAAATGGGTAAGTGGAGCTTTTGTGAGCCATCGATGCATTGTTGGTGTGTGAGATCTCGCCATTTATGTTAGTAACATGGGTATCAAAGGATATTTTGTGCTATAACACATGTGTTGTTATGGAAGCTTGCACTACAATGCTAGTAACCAGATTTTAACCAGTGTCGTTTTGGTATTTAGCTATTTTGAGGCTATCTTGGGATCTTTTTTCTCTTTAGACCTTGTGAAGGTGTCTTTCATTGTGTCCATGTTGTATGTTGATTATGCTTTACTGTGTGAATCATGAAATTGTCATAGGTGTGTGAGTCTTTCATGATAACAATAAGCACTTCATGTATGTGCACACAACGTCTAGAATTTCCTCCCTCTTCTCTTACAATAGATATGCGCACTAAGCATGTATGTCACTACCATATCACACAACCCACTCATAAAATATCCTCATTACAACTTTTCTTCACATACAAAAATCACTTTGACACAAAGACTCAAAACTTGACTACTTTCTCACTATATTAACTTGTTAACTTAGCTGACCAACCCAAAAATACCAACCCATTACATATATATAGGATTTACAACCCGACCCTCAGGCCCACTACTTAGAATAATTAATTACAAGTGGAAACAAAATTCTACCCACTCCTAACTAAATCCGCAATAGCATCACCAAAATTCCCCGCTTCCTTATTTCTCGGCTGCTACATCGGAGTTGACCCTGCTTTTGCGGACCGCTTCGCCTTGTCTCTATTCACACCAAAACAGCTTCCCAAAACATACCAAAACTTCCCTAGGTCGAAAGATCGTCAACACTCACATGTAGATCATCCCAATCCACTTCAAGGTTTCTCCTCTGCAACAATAACTAACCATACCTGTTATGTGCTGACGTGACAATGTTCTTCTTTTTGCTAGCATACTCTTCCAAATCCTTGACTACCTACTTAGTTAAACCACCCTGCACTTGTTCTTCATTTAACTGAATTGTCTTCTTTATATCCTCATGCTATGCTAAATAATATCATAACATGAACTACTTCATTCTGTAGAGACTCTACCTTCTAACTCTTCCTATGTTTCTCTTGCCTCGGCTAATTAATTTCCATTTGAAATTGTTTGTTCAATGCCGCCTTTCTCATTCTTTCTTGTGGTGGTAAGGTCTTTATAACATCCTTGATATTCGTAGCTCTGACATGTGCATTTTCTAACTTACTGGTGTCTTCCTGTAGACCTTTGTCATCCATCAAATCTCCATGGGACTATGCACTTTCATTGAATAGATTGGTTCATTCTTCCTCAAAGGTCTTAATCTTGGCTTTTTAAGCTTTAGTTGTGGCATCCCATTGGTCCCATACTTATGCGGTGTACTTGGTGTCACTTGCACTTCTAAGTCAGACATACTTCATTGGTTTCATTTGCACTTCCAAGTCAGATGTACTTGGTGTCACTTGTGCTTCCAAGACACGAATTCGTCTCGAAAACCCTTGATGACTTCGTCTAAACTTGACATCTTGTTCTCAAGTTGTGCAACTTCTACCATTTCAACTTCAAGGACTTCACTGCAAACTGTCTCTATTTCTCTCTACATTCTATCCTTTTTCTCAGTTATATCATCTCGTTCCTTTTGAATCCCCTTATATATATGCTACTTGTTCCCGTTCTATACTCCATTTCATCATTTTACTGAAGTTATATTCTTCTCATCCCTTAATTTCATCAGCAATGCTTAAGTGAAGAGTATGAAAAGTATGCATGGATATTTCTACCAAATACATATCAAAAGAGGTGAATCCTTCAATACCGACCTTGAATTCCTATGCCAAACATTTCAATGATTTTGGACATATTGCTACAACTTGTTGTTGCAACCCTGAAAGTCACTATGACATTGGCCTTTCTCCTTGTAAATTAACCTACTTTTCAGCCATTGCACCCTTTTGATTCGATGTAATATGTATCCATTCTAAAAATTCCCGCATTGCGCTGATTTGGTTTATGATCGGGTCTTAATAAGTGCTCATCTTCACCCTTCCTCCAAATATCCTCCGTAGTGTCTTTAAATATACCAGTCAAAAACTCTACATCATCTTTTGTTAATACCAACATTGGAGGTTCCTTTTGAAATTTCTACTTTGTCTTTCATCCAACTATTGGTTCTGAAGCTTTTCTTTTTCCCTTGGTCAAGGGGACGACCGTGTTGCACTCAACTCTTTATCTTTATCTTATGATCATTGTGGATCTATTTTGCTTCCACCCACTTCCCAAGTTTCTCCAGTTTCATTAATTTATTCTTCAACTCATGCATTGTTCCCATTCTTACCTTTCCCATTATGTTGCTTCTTTGCTTGATTTGTAGGTTCTGCTTCTTGCGACACAAGTGGCAACTGTTCTTCCACATGAACTGACACTTTCCACTCCTCTATCCATTCATGAATAATTTCACCGATGTCTTGTTATGTCAACTTGTAGTGCATTGTTAACCACTCTTTATTAGGGTCTCTCCGAGCCCGAATATACATATGCTAGTGTGACCTTAAACATAATAATATCCTTGAAGAGATCTATGACCCGAGGTTCAATCCTAGGGACCTTCTTAATGATAAATTAAAAAGCCTCCTTATAAAGGTAAAATACAACATTAGAGTATCGCTGCTGATATTGATTACTACTGACCCGTAATGATGCAAACCACGTGGACACATGATAGCCAAGTTTCACAAACTAAGAATCTATTGGCTCTTCCCATGTAACTAAAGCATTCAATAATAACAACCATGAGTAATGGAAAATATTATTGTATTTTTGTGCATCCTGGAAGTTTCTTAAGAACTCGTTGAGCATGAACATTACCGAATTCATTTGTACACCTTCAACACATTGTTCTTCCACTGCAATCACTAGTGTGGGAACTTGGTTAGGTTGACATTTTTGTAACAATTTACTTGTAAGGATTCACTTCGCAAATCAAACGGTTTGATTTTCAATTGAGGCTACGTCATAACCTCGGTTGCTCTTCTCCAACCCATATTTTTCTTTCATCCTATTTGAAATTTGTTGGTCCTTCTCCTTTCCACCAAATATGTTTCTAGATCCACCCCATGAGTAGGTAGACCTATAATTCTCACCACCAGGATTGTATCAATTGAAATTTTCCTATCCAACCACAAGATCCACCATGGATACATAGTAATAGTTGTTTTACACATGCGTTGGATTCCATACTTTGGCCAAAATGTGGTATCTTTAGGAGGCCCAATATGTCGGATTTCTCCAATCCTGAATCCCACTCAAGAGGATCTATGATACATGCTACTTCTTACACATGGGGCACCACTTGTGAATACCTATCTGGATCAAAATCCATAAACTTTGATATTCCTTCCAAGTCATGATCTACGTATTTTAGGTTTGGCACTCTTCCCATCATGTCGCCCACCTGCAAGACTTTGACAAGAATTTCTAGCATTAAGAATGTGTATTTAGCATCCTTAAATAGTGGAACTAGCTTGAAATTTTTCTTTCTTGGTGGTATACTTTGGTAACCCAGTTGGCATTGTAGATATGGAAGCCCCGGCATCATTTCTATTCTTACTTCTAGCTTTTTGGTTCTGCAGATGTGGTGCCCGTCTTACGACACTTCTGATGAACAAGTCGGTGCTACTGGAACCTACTCCCTGACCACCTATGGTTTATCTTGAGCTCTCGACAATATTGATGCCATGAAGTCTTTGATAATTTGTCATCTAATGTCCTTTCTTGTATAACCTTTCATGCAGTAAGTTGTTCCTTTGTTCCGTCATTCTCTCACTACTCAGCAATGTACAATGCACTTTGATCTTGAATTCCTTATCATGCCATGTTTTTAATGCTCCACAATCCTGTATTTTCACCTTGTTATCCATAGATTTTGTGCACTTTACCAATTCTTCCACATAATTGAACAAATCAATATCATATTTATTGCCATTAATGTGATCAAATCATTCCCACTTTTCTGTCATCTTTCTAAATTAAGTGCATTTATTGTTTTTCGACCATCATTTTTTTTATTTTCCATTAATGCAACGTTTAAGTACTTTCCCATATTTTTCAATTACACGTGCAACCTTTAATTGTCATTTTAGTGATCTTCGATGTGGTAGAAACTTCAAAAAACAACAATATTATAAATAAAGACTCCTACTTTGACATAACAAACCTATATATGTTCATAATTCTAACTTGACAAAAACACCACTTCAACAAAACAAAAATATTTTTTGGATTTGTTTTAAACACGCATGCTCAATGAGGGAATACACAGTTGTCATTGTAGGGTTTTATCCAGCTTTCATTTACTAACCCCTTTAGAGGATCCCCATTTAGTTTTTAAAATTGTACAACACCTACTTCTGTCACATAATTAATCACATAAGGTCCTAGCCAATGCATTCTTAGCTTACTTGGATGTTTGAAGAACTTAGTGTTATATAAGAGAATTAAATATCCACTCTGAAAATGCTTCTTTATGATTTTTCGATCATGTCAGGCCTTCTCCATATCTTTATGAACTTGTTGTTGAAATCCCACAATAAATATGTCTTCTTCAAACTTCAATAGTTGCAATAGTATTTCTTCTACTGCACCAGTATCCTCCAACATACGTATGAATGGAACAATCCTCAAACTTGGTACAATATACTCCATTGGCATGATATCCTCCTGTGCATACGCCATCCTAAAAGTTGTCTGACCTGACAACTTCTTGTAGGTTTTCCTATACGCCCATAAAACTGTAGGGACCTTCAAATCCCAATCGACACGGTTCACATTACAGACCTTAGAAAACATGTTCCAAAATCTTGTTAAAGACTTAGACAATTCCATTAGCCTATGGATGATATGGGTTACTCTTCCAATGGTAGTTCTAGAATTCTTGTTTTAGTGATTCAATTGTCTTATTTACAAAGCGAGCTCTCTGATCACTCCATAAAATTCGAGGACATCTGAATCAGGTCCCTACATTTTGGAATAGAAACTATGCAACAACCACATCACTATGGTATTTTATTAGCTCAACTTCACACCATCTAGTTAGATAATCTATCAAAATTATAATATATTGTGCTTATGCCCTTTTCATCAGTAGGTTTATTTGTCCTACAAAATCAACATCCCACTTATCGAAAGCTTGCAATGTCACCTGCAGTACTAATGGCATTTCATCCCTCCCTGAAGGTTTTTGAATACTTTGGCAGACAACACAAGATCTGCAATACTCCTTTGCATATTTATATAGGGTAGGTCACCATAGTCCTGCCCTTAAGATTTTCTGCATTGTATATTTTCATACATAGTGACCTCTCGCAACACCATCATGAGATTTAGCTAAAATCAAAGGATGCTCATGTTCCAAAACATAATGTCTTAAGATTTCATCTATTCATAGCTTTTATAGTTGACCGAATATTAGTTGATAATATGTGGCTTTGATAACCAACTATTTATTTTGTTCTACAATGTACACTTGTGACACCATGCATGTATTCAGAAAGTTTACAATATCTTCAAAATACTCATTTACCATCTTTACCAAAAAGAGTTGCACATCTACGAGCTTATCATCTAAGTTAGTTGGTTCTTCCTCTATTTCTAGCCTCAACAGATGGCCAGGTCCTACATTCATCCTTCCTGGATTAACTATAATTTTGAATTCATATTCTTGGAATAACAGTAACCACTTACATATCCCCCCCCAACACTGGTTTGTTGACCAAGTAATTCAAAACATAATGATTAGTGAACATTTTAAAATGACCTCCTAACAAATAGTGCCTAAATTTTTGCAAAGCAATAACCATATCTAATCCTTCTTGTTCTGTCATACCATAACTTCGTTACGTTGTATACAATTTTCTACTAGCAAATGAAATTTGATGATTAATAGATCCCTCTCTTGGACGAGGAATAATTGCACCCAAGGAAATGGATGATGCATCAACATGGATATGAAATTATTTTTGCCAATTCGGAAACACCAGAATAAGAGTTGTCACCATCTTTTCCTTCAGTGTGTAGAGCCTTTGTTGACACTCTTCATTCCACTGGAACTTAATACCTTTCTTCAATAGTTTTTCCATTGGAGCCATGATCTGCAGATACCATTTTATAAATTTCATGTAATAGTCAGTATGTCCCAAAGTCATTCTTAATTGTCACACTAATGTTGGTGGAGGAAAATCTACTATGATGGTGATCTTTGTAGGATCCATCAACAATCCTTGTTTATAAACTACATGCCCCAATAATATATCAAATGGGGCACAAAAAATACATTTCTTTAGATTTAATGATATCTAGTATTGTTTTTTTGACAATGATTTAACACCAATCTCATACTCTCAATATGGTTCTTTAATAACCCATAAATTTTCCAATCATCAGAGTAAACCTCTAAGAATTTATGAATAAACTTTGTAAAATGTTGCGACAACCACTTGAGAAAGATATTTGGGGCATTCTTTAATCCAAATGGCATTATTGTATACTACTAACAACCTCACTTTGTTGAAAATGTGGTCTTGTGTTGATCCTCCTTAGTAATCCCGATCTAATGGTACCCATAAAATCCATCAGTAAATGAGTAAGCTTTTTGGCTGCCAACATTTTCTAGGACTTTGTCTGTAAACGTTGTAGGAAAAAAATCATGTAGACACGCATCATTTAGTTTCCTCAAATCTACTCAAATTTGAATACCACTTGTCTTTTTTCCTTGAACTACCATTGGACTAATCCATTCATATTCTCTTACAGGCTCAATAATGTCTACATCCAACATTCTATCGAGCATTTGCTCACTTTGTTTTTATACCATGGGTTCAATCTATACGGTTGTTGCTTAACATGTTTTGCAAAAAGATTTAGTGGAATCTTCATTTATCCTAAATTACCAATGATCCCCTTCATTTATGAAAACTTAGTAGGAAACAAATCTTGATATTCATGCAATAGGTCAGTAATTTTACCTACAGTCTCATCATCCCAATAATCCCCAATATTAGCAAATTTAGGATTTTCACTAGAACTAATATATACCTTCTTTGTCTTCAATGGTTACAAGAATTTGTTAGATGTAATTCAAGACCGTCCAGATCTTAGTTGCCTTCAGTTTCTGGGATATATAAATATCTGGTATCATCATCATTTGAGTTCCCAATAATAATATAACATTCCAAAACTTGCTCAAGTGTTGCAGTCCATTGTTGTACATTAGGTATTGGTACTGGTATTTCTTCGAAAATTTTGGCTTTAATGACTTGGAGGGTTGCATCTATTGTTGGACTCTCATCTTCATAACTCAATGTTCATATGAAATTCATGGCTAGATCATCCCACTTTATCATACCTCATCGAAGTTCCAACGTTGTATACCAATTTCAAGGTATAGTATCCAAGGTATGGATAAACATATGGACCCACTCTTGCTTAGGTATATTTCTCCATGTCATAGTGCATATTGTCAAATGATCCACAAGACTAGTTAAACCATTGTATTTCACTCCTATACATGAAATCCCTTCGCTAAACCGTATCTCTAGCATCAATATACACTACAACCAACCCTCTAAATGTTCTTTATGGACAACCCACCACCTCATTGGGGTAGCTTTCAGTGCGACCTCTAAAGCTGGTACCCGTTGCTACTCAGGTACATTAGGTTCAAAATTAGCAATAAAAGCATATAGATTTGACAACCCCTCATAGGTAGGAATATCACATACCTTTGTCCTGATCCAACGCAGTGACTTCATAATACAAGCACACATCCTCATGGATACCTCATGTAGCATGTTCTGCCAATTTTCTAGAGCTTTGCCATAGTTCGACGAACATGAACTAATGCTTCGCCAGCTCAAGATATCATTCATTGTAGGGTTGACATAGTCATCCAGTCTCGAAGTTACCTTATAAATATCCTCTATGTATTATGCATCATCATCCTCTTTGACAACTTCGAAATATCTCGACCCCTCCATAGGATCCAAAGGTGTGACAACTCTAATACATCCATTTTCAAATGCCATTATTCTCTTTTTTAAATTTATGAAAGTATGTTCTCAATCGCCCAATATATTCCAATCAATGTAGGATATGGGTTGCTATCATATACTATCTCAATAAATTCAAAGTTTGCATAACTTCACAGTTCGTCCACTTCTATAGGGACACCCACCATTCATCCAAATGGAATCACTTTCTCTTGATTTTCCAATCTTAAATAGACAGGTGACCATACTAACTTAGGTTTTCCCATAGATTCCCATGCCTGCTTAGTAATGAAATTCACATCTAATCCCAAATCTAGAATCATAAAATCCATGTTGAAGTTCCCTCATCGTTCTCTATTTATTTTGTAAATTATTTACAGTTCTTTCTTGAGTAGGATTTCTCTTTGACTCATTAATTAAACTATGCAATTCCCTTAATGAATTTTCATCTTTAACTAGATCTAGACAACTCTTTAGAAAGTTTTCAAAATACTTACCTTCCCTAGAGGTCTCTTTGGAGATGAGCAGTCATAATAGGGTGGCAGGTCAAAAACAAGAACTTCGTCATAAACTGGAGGTGGAACAGATGCCGATGCTCTCTTTTGCTTAATCATGAACTCGTTCCCGTCTTCAATAAAAATCTCCTTCTCTTTTCTGAGCATCAAATGGTAATGGTCATTGCACTACTAGCCTAATCCTTAGCTTATGTTGGTGATCATATATTCCTTTATCATCACATGTCGTAGTTCCACCTCGTGTAACTACAAAAAAAACAAGTTACTTCTCTCTTGGTTCTGTCGATATCTTCTGCATATTCTGGTTCTAATTTTGGTTCCCTTTTTCTTGCCACTTTGTTATAAGTCGTGGACAATCTTCAATGGTATGATCTAACGCTCTACAATACATGCATGTCGAACATGGGTTCTAAAAATATTTGGCAAAGTGTCGTGGATGCCCATAGTTATAACAAATTACTTGACCTCTTTCTTGACCAAATACTCATCATCCTCGACCCCAAAATCCACCTAGACGATGATTAAACTATGCACCACTTACTTTAACATGCTCCTCCCCTTTCATTCAATATGCATTTCTTGTATGCTCCGTGAGCAACTGATATACACACTAATATTTTTCATCATGACCCACCAATCTACATAACTTACAAGATACATTCTTAGGGATACTTATAATTTTTTGCAGAAAAAAAACATTCCTTTGGTATATGTCCTTTAGTGTGAAAGATTTCACACCTGATGCCAGCTCCATGATTCAACGGATTAGGATCTCCCACATCTATACATTCTTGGAACACTGGGCATTGATCCTTATATTGACCCTCTATATTACATCTGGTACACGAGAATTCTTCCCTTATATATTTCCCTTTCTTTATATCTTGAATTTGTAACGACAAATTCATGAGTTGTGATTAGATCTAAGCATACTTGCACCAATATCTCCAACATGTAATGCTTCTAGTTTCATAGCAATTCTTAAGGGCCTTGGTCTGCAATGCAATATTTTGTTGCATCAATGGAACCTGTTTGTGCTAGAAATTGTTCTCAGATTATGAAAGAACAAGCCAACATAATCTCAATAAACACAATTAATTAAAATAGGTTTTTCTAGGGTTTTGGTTGTACAGTTTGTAGACAAGAGCGCATAAACTTCATGAAACCAAAGCAAACACTAAATCATGAGCATTTGAAGGACTGAGATGCATAACATATAAATTATAAACCAAACACAATAATCACAGCACTGAATTCCACCCACAGTCAACAAGCATTTCATGCATAATAACCTTAAACAAGAAATGAGAATATCAACTGAGTGATTAACACAAATAAAAAATGAAACCAGTCAATAATCAAAATAGGGCTTATAGTTGCATATATTTCATAATTCAGTCATCGAAAACACATAAGAGTTTTTACACTTAGCTCATAAACCACAGCCTGATAGCCTCCCCTTGCAACAAAAATCGAACCCTTGGTCCTTTCCTAGACTTACATTTATCTTGTTTCCTCAAAATCAGTTACATAACTGAATGAAACTACCTTTAGGTCATCTATCGAATTGCTCAATAAAAACTATCATTATACAAAAATGAAATAATTTTTTCAAACTAACTAATAACTACTTTCTTAAAGTACTTTTACAAGTCTTTTGCTACCTCTGCTAAAAGAGCAATTCCTTCTAAAGCCTGGGCCTTCCTTCTAGCTTTCTGGGTGATCTGCTTCCAAATCTTCAACTCTTTTTGTCATCTCCTCTTTCTGCTGTGTCAGCTCTTGAATAGTTTGTTTTAATTCTGTAAACAGGCTCTCTGTCTGTCTTTTTCTTTTTAAAGCCTCTTTAGAAACTGAAATCTATTCCTGATAGTGACTATTTACTTCTTCCAAATCTTCTCTCAGTCTTTTATTTGCAGTCACTAATCCTTCATTGGTTTCATGCAGGTACTCAATTTGATGTTTGTATTGCTTGATACTCCTCTACAGATTTTCATTTTCAGAATCAATGCATTTTCCTTCTAATACTGGCCACATTCCTTCAGATATCCAAGGGATTTTCAGCTTCCTAAAAATTTCTTCATCTTCTTCCATATGCTTTGTCAAGGTCATAGGAATTTCTGAATACTCTTTAGCTTCAATACTGCACTAAGCTGATTTCTCGGCCACCTCTCCTTTATCTATACAAGAGCTCTTTAAATCATGTTGATGCTGTTCTAGAATCATCTTCTTTCGAACTTCCATTAATATTTATGAGATCTTGGTATCAGTGAAAACTAGTTTATTTTCTGAAACTATTTGTTTTTTACCCTTCATAACCTTTTTATTTTCATCTTCACTGTCTTCTAACTTCTCCTGAGATGAAGAATCTTCAATTACTGTAATCTTCTTTCATCTAGTTTAGGGTTTAACAACTTCTTCATATTTAATATGAGTTTGTTCTTTGGCCTTGTCTTGGGCCTCCAAACTGCTCCAACCTCTCCTAACATTTTCAAAAATTTCCCTTGATGTGTAATAGAAGATAGTTCAACAACTTTCATTTTCTTCCTTCGTGACATTGTCTCTTCTTCAGCATGTGTATGTACATCTTGTTTGATATGAACCCTAGTTTCATCAGATAATGACCTTTCCTCTTCTTCAGAGAGTACTGTAATATGAACCTATTTCTTCTCTTTTACATCTTCCTTTACACCTTGATTCAATTCTACAGGAAAAGCATCTTCTACAGGCTCGATTTCCTTCACTTCTAACTTTGAAACTTTCTTTTCTTCAATATTAATTTGCTATTCAATTTCAATGTTTTCATCTTCTTGGTTCAAAGATTTTCCTGGTTCACTACCTTCTTCATTCTTGACTGTGACTTTCTTTTTAAGTTTCTTGATCAAATTCTGACCTTTATCTAACTGTCTCTTTTGAGATTGCTCTTCCTTCTCTGTTTGGAAACTAGACCAAAATAGGAAATATTCCCATGTCTTCTCTCTTTTCTGAAGTACAGTGCTTATGGCTAGTTTTATAAGCCCATGATGAAACATTGATTGTTTGGTGTGATCCTGATGTTCTTTCACCCTAATAGATATCTTCTGTAAACTTTTCAAGAAGAAGAATGGGAGATTCATTTTGGATTCATGGCTGAGATGTTGCAAGAATCTAAAATGATACTTAAAAACAAAAGCAAATCTCCCTTCACAAGTGATATAACTTTGTAGGATTTTGATAGGCTATATCCATTCTGGTTTAAATTTTTGAATAGGTACTCCCTTTCCCCAATCTGCTACTACCTCTGGAAGTAAATATTTCTGAGCATCAAAAGTGAAAGGCACTTTTTAAAACCAGTATTCACCCTCATCTAAGATCGTTGTAGCTTCTGCTAACAATTCCCTGGTCAACTTAAACTTCAAAGTATCAAAAGTTACCGTATCCTTATCCAAACATTGAGCAAATTTATATGAGACTTTTGAGTGATATCCTTCAATTCTTTCAAAAAACACTAACCACCCTGCCTCTGAAAATAGTTTTACAGAATATGGAAAAGTTTGAACCCAGCTCATGTCTGAAGGTTTTGCTCTATTGGTCTTACCACTTCTTTTCATTTTGAACAATTATCAAATTGCTTCTGTCAATAAAACAAACTCTAAATCTCTTCAAGTCTTGACAATCTGACAGACAATGCTATATTGGGAAACCTAAAACCCCAAACTGAACTCTCTCGTTTAAACTGATAAATGCCTTAATTCCATTGACAGAGAATTCATCATTTAGTATGAATTAGGTTTATATACTAATAATCTTCATTCAATTCTGTCATTAATCCTTTGCTTAGTAAAAACCAAAATTCATAGACTTTGATATCGATTCGCAGCCTACCTGTCAAAGTGATGAATCCAAGTGTTGAAATCGTGCTTTCTTGACTGTCAGGTGTCCAATTGCATTCCTCAATCTTCTCTAACCACTACGATAACTCCAAACAATCGCTCCTCAAAGCCTTAGTTTTGCGACTTGTTTTAAAATTTGATTACACTCTGCTAATTCTTCACCACGAACTTCATCTAATCTTCGTGCACTTCATGGGATACGAAATTCAACGCAAATTTGTCTCATCATGTTTAATCATTATTATTCCATCACTCTGCAACAGACCACCGCAACTCGCCCTCATGATGATTTGCTTGAAAAATTAACACCTGTCATAATGATCATTCTAGAGGAAACACGTATCAAATCCATCAAACAAGTATGAATGACATCTCAAGTGTGAGAATTTTAAAAAATATGAACCAAAAATGATGATTTTTGAACTGCGCAATTTTCTTGTAGCGCATGTGTGTAATTTTTCCAGGCTTGCACTACAAGAAAGTTTGCTTTAATGATTTTAAAAAATATAACTCATGATAATGGTTTAACCTTGGTTAAAGAACCTTGATTAAGACTTTATGCTATTTTTTAAGACCGTTTAATTCATATAAACTTTCTATAAGCCCTCTAACTATGAATTCTAATAAATCAAACCAAAATTTGAAAAAATAATACTATGAAATCTCTTAAATATACACATGAAAATTAAAGGAAAAGATTAAACCTAACCTAAAAACTAAATATTTAAAAATAAATGAACCAAACCAAGCTTTAAATCACAAATAAATGCAATAAAAACGAGAAGCAAAAATAGGCTATAACAGAACCCTTATATGTGGCAACAATGCAACTATGAACCATTCCTTATGTTGAACATCGGTCAACTCAAAAATTCACATGAGCCATCAATGTCTTAAATTTCCAGTCGAAGTCCCAAACAGATTGTAATGCACTACGACTTGGACTTCGACTTCCAAACTTTTATCCATAAGCATGTTTTAATTTCTGATAAAGTTTTTATGGTGTCCCATCGGGTACATTGGAAAATTTCATAAATCAATCTAAAGCGTGACCTTAAAAATTCAAAATTAACTGCACTCTTTTCACATTTTCATCTTGTACTTGCTTAACAGTCCATATAGCCTCGCACAAAAACTAGTGTTGTTATGTATCTTCCAACCTAGTCCCATGGAAAATAAGTAACTTCATATCATTCCCAACCTAGTCAGTAACTTAGTATCAAGTACTGACTTACTTGATACTAAAAGACCGACACTTAGCACTTTATGACTAGTCGAAGCACTATTCTAACTATTGCCACTACTGTTACGTGCTTGTAAAAACTGCGATGAACTACTGTTTCTTACCTCAAGTTCTAGAGATGTATGTGAGGTCGTGGGTATGTCGCAGCCTCTGGTTTTAGATGGATCTACAAGTTCTTCTTCTAAAATGAGTCGATAATCATCCTCTTCATCCTCCTCTTTATCGTAAGACTCTCCTTGAAGTTGTGGTACTGATTCATAGTCCCATCCTTTAGTCACACTACAACCCTCTCTCTTCGTCGCAATCCTCTTACTCTTGTTTGACCAAAATCTTCACACTCTTCATCCATCTCACTCTTTTCTCCCTCTTTGCAGTGAACTAGACTCTTCATCCATCTCACTCTCTTCTCCCCTTATCATATTAGTTCATTCCTTGACATTCTCCCAGACCATCTCCCAATTGACACCTAGATCCACTACACACAACTAGTTTTCTCCTCATAATTCATCCTCGTGATCATTTTTTCACAAAACAACATTTTAATCCACAAATTTAAAGATTTCATATACTTACCTTGCGGTCCTTTGAAAATATTTTCTTTCTACTGCACTGCATGATTTCGTAGTGTCTACAACAAACTCAGTAACATAACCTTCTAGTATGCTACTAAACCAATAATCAACATCGTGAGATATCTTGTTGTTAAAACCTTTAAGGGCTTGGATCAACTCAAATGTCCAAACCGTAGGCTCACCCCCTTGAAATAACCTCTTTTGCAAGGTTAACCTCGACAACTACTCAATTGATATAGTAGGGAACTCAACAAATAATTTTTTTGAATATCTAAAAAACCATACTTACCTAACCACTCTTCCTAGTTAAGGCACATAACTCTATTATGATCTTCAAGAAATTCCTTCAGCTCCTAGTCGACCCAATCCTTGATGGATGCCACATCCACCTTTGACACATATCTTGGTCTCGACAACGGAACCATTTGTTGGTGCAAATCTACTTCGAGTCATGTTCACCTAACTAATTCACCAACAAACCCCAAGATACCGATCCTTTCGGCGTCACTTGCAAAGTAAATGAAGTCTCACTCGAGGTATTTATGGGAACTATAGGAACTAGATTATTACAATTGTGAAGGATTGTGACCTAAATTCCTAATATTCAATATCACACTGCTTTGACAGATCTTTACATTCCATATAAGGCAATGAAACATTTTATGACACGCACTTATTAAATGTGCAACACTCACAACCATTTGTATTAAATCAACAAGTGATAACATTTAACCCCCTTTGCAGAATAAAATAAGTGATCATAACACACAGAATCATCAACCACACACATTGACACCATGATTTTACGTGGAAACCCAAAAAAAGAGAAACCCATAGAAGAGCTTTTCTTATTCATGAGTCGCAATAAATAAGCACTCCATGTTTGCGCACACAGCCTGCAAACTTACTTCCTTCTTCTCTCACAACATATTTGCACACTAAACCTCCAGATCACTACCATCTCATGCAACTCACTCATACAATATCCTCATTACAACTTCTCTTCACATACAAAAATCACTTTGACACAAATACTCAAAACTTGCCTACTTGCTCACCAGCTTATCTTGTTAACTTATCTACCAACCCAAAATTTCCAACCGTTACATATATATAGGCTTTACAACTTAACCCCCATGCCCACTACTTAGACTCATTAATTACAAGCGGACATAAAATTCTACCCACTCCTAACTAACTCTGCATTGACATTGTCAAAATATCCTGCTTCATTATTTCTCGTCTGCTACATCGAAGTTGATGCTGCTTCCGCAGATTGCTTCGCCTTATCTATGTGTCACACAAAACTGCTTCCCAAAACATACCAAAACTGTATAGGGCCAACAGCACCCCATAGAATCAAGCATGGATTAATGCTAAGGACTTGGCTTTTGTGGATGATGACATAATTATTTAGAACAAATCATTACAACAAAACCCTATGATTAACGTCTCTTTTAGCTTCCTTTTTAGCCTCCATTAACAATTTTAGTGTATTTTTCATCATTTTTTGGACAAAGTGGACGCTTTTCCATGGGATGGCGCTTTTTATGGTGTTATTTTCGTCCCTTTTCAAATGTTGGTGCTATTTTGGATGCTAATTAGCATCCCAATTAGCAACCCATTTAGCGTCCCAATTAGCATCCCAATTAGCATGTCAATTAGCATCCTAATTAGCGTCCCAATTATCGTCCCAATTAGCATCCCAATTAGTGTCCCTTTTTCAAAGTTGACGCTATTTTGGAGGTTAATTAGCATCCCAATTAACGTCCCAATTAGCATCACAATTATCATCCCAATTAGCATCCGAATTAACATCCCAATTAGCGTCCAAAAAAATCCCATATAACACCAATAATAGCCTCCAAAAAAACATCCTGAATAGCATAACACCATATATTAATCCAACATTAGCGACATGCATTGTGCCATGAATTCCGGCAAGAAAAACATGCAACATAGCGCTAATTATACAGCCAGGAATTGCGCCTAGAAAACATCCAACATAATGCCAAGTATAGGATCCAGGTATAGTGCCTGGAATAATTCCAAAAATTTCTAAAGGAACCGCGCTAGGAATTGCACTAGGTTTAGAGCTAGGAATTGTGTTAGGAAAATGTCTGACATAACATCCGATATATCAATGTCAATGATCATGCTTCATGTGATAGTACTTTTGGATCTTGATTTATCATAGTGGCACCTAAATGATCGTAATCATGGCACTTTTAGATCTTGATTAATCCTAATGAGGGGTAACTTACCTTAATGTCACCTAAATTGCTCTAATGGCATTTGAATGTCCCTAATGACATTTAATAGATCGTAATGGCATCTGATTGGCTCTAACAAGACGACGATGATGCATTACGATAATTATGATGGAGTGTATGGATATGATTTGATAAGTATAAGACTATATCATCCATTCTTGTGAGGTAGTAGGGCTCCTTACTCATTATTATCGCAATTATATTGATGATGACTACTACGATGACAATGATGTTGATTTATTATATGATGATGACGACGATGTGGATGTCAACGATGATTATGCATGTGGTATCAATTTTGGATCCTAATTGATTCTAATGGCACCTAAATGTTAGTAGCAACATATAAACAATCCTATTATCATCTAAATGGTTGTAACAACATATAAATAACCTTAACAATTACATGAATCACCATCAAAATTTATTGTCCGGTGCGAACTTAATTTCTCTAGTAATTGCTACTTTGACTACGATCGCCATTATTGATAAAGAGAGAAACCAACTTTTATATGACACATAGAATGATGTTAAGTCTTCTTAAGCCAGACCAGGCCCAACTGCCCACAATTTTGAGTTGTTTAACTGTTGTATAATTTGATAAAAAAATCTAAGGAATATACAAAGAAATATTTTAAAGGGAATTCTACCTTCTTTTCACATGCTCCGGTGCATGTATTTGTGGGTATTTATCTTCATTCCTTACCATTAAAATCTACATTCGAACTGTCAACCCAAACTTCGATAAATTACCCATTTAAAAATGATTTATGGGTATTAAACATGAATGTCAAAAGAGCCCGCAATGGCTCCCTAAACATTCATTCATTCTTCACAGAAACCAAGAGAACATGCTAGCTAGCTCATTTGTCTCTCAGAATCATAATTGAATTGGTTGTCAATGTGGGATCCAAAGTTTTGGTTTTCTTTATCCTTATTAAGAATAAAGACACGAGGACAATGGAGTGGGTTACAAAGAAAATGAATTCAAATTATTATCCATATTCCAAAGAAGTTCAGAAATTTAATTGGGTGGATGAGCACATATGGATAAGAACAACATGGAAATAGTTGGCATATAAGGTGTGGTGGGAGTGGGGCCACATAGCATTTGCTAGGTTTACATGGTGATTAAAGGTCCCATGCATTGTCCATGAGTATTAGTGGTAAATGTTATGGCTCAATACCTTCAATTTCAACCTCTACTTATGGAATGATCCCCAAGGATCATGATTACTTTTATCAACCTTGCAAGAATCCTTCATCTTCTAGATCATGCTCCATTTCCAAGGCTCTATTTGTTCGCTGCATACCTTATACCCCAAATAAACCTTTTACTCCCCTTCATCTTTGTTTGGGGTCCACACAAAAATGGATTTTTATCATTTGATCCAACATTCCAAAAATTGTGTTTTGTAGACTATCCAGTCCTCTTTCCATACCCCAAACAAATACCCTCGCAACTCTAACTTCTCAACATATTTCCACCCCAAGTACCACATTCCTCTCTACTCTCCATCAAACAAATTAGAAATGTGGTATATATTCCCTGCATGTAGGGAACGAATTAGATGTTGGAATAAATTAAATTATGTGAAGATCGTATTCAAGGATTTAATCCCATTGTCACCTTTTGACTATCACCAACAAGTCATGCCAAGTGATCTCCAATGACATGATATGCCTGTGCCTTCATTAAATCCTTCTAGAACTAGTTGAATCCTCCTAGATAATTCTTATTCATATTTGTAATCCACTCCTATATGATTAGTTGGGGGATGTATTTTCTCCTCATTACGTCCTACCGCATTAAACCCTACAAAGCAATCATTCACCAAATGCCTTTTGCTGTCAAAGTTTTTGAGAAGAGAGTTAGTTTTTTCAAGCCTTATTCTTCTGATGCTTTCGAATATGATAAGGTCTACTATTTGACCAACGGGATACTTTCCTACTTCCTCCTTCTCAACCACATACACTTACATGCATTTTACTTTGTTTTTTAATGTATACTTTTCAAAATAGCTAAAATGAAATTATGCTTTTAATAGGAAGTATACCCCATTAGCAATCACCTATTCCTATATAAATCAATTTTTTTTTCAATATTCTCATATAACCATACCTTTAGCTACAAACCCAAATGCTTCACATTTTCTTCAAAATTTTTGAGTTAGTAAAGCAATAAGATTTGTAACCTTTAAAGCAAAGTCTCTCTAATGTGATGGAAAACTAGAAACGAGTTTATCATCATCCATGTAGGTCCATCATCGTTTTTTTGTGAGTTTTATAGCCACTAAAAACTATCAAATAAAATTTAAGAATATTAGAAATTGAAAAAATATCCCATCACACTAAATTCAAAAAACAAAAATCTCAACAAGGAACCATCATGGTCCTACAAGTAAACAGTAAACAACCAACTTTCAATTGATGGTATCCTTCAAACTTACATAGAAAATACACACTTATCAACATGCAACATGTACCTGATCTGTCATAATCATTAGATGGACATATCTAAGAGATTTGACACTATCATATTCCTTGCCATGCTACAGACCAAGGATTTGTTTGATATGTTGAATCTCAGCATTTTCCATGATCTTTTTATGGCTAGCTTCCCTTACATTCAGCAACTTACCTCTGAGAGGGAACACACCATAGTGGTTTCGACCAACAAAAACTAACCCTGCCATCTGAAGTACATAGACAACCACAACATAAAGTCAAACTGGCAATGGAAATGAAAACTTGTGGAATACTAAGAACTACATCATTGCATATCAGTTTTATTTAATACAAGGTGAATGCACTTACAACAAGGCCCTTAGCTTAATCTCTCTTTGTTAAAATTAGGGTACATTTCTCAGAATTCTTGTCGCTTGCATCATTTGCATCATCAAGCTTGGTGATACCAACCTTGATCTCTTAGTTCCATCAGTCTTCTTGAGATCCTTGGTCCAATCAAGAATTCGACCCATTTAATGAATTTTAATGAAGATTCTATCATCAACAAGGTTACCATCGAACATCAAATCGAGAAAAAAATTGTTTAATGCATATGAGCGTGAAAAGGTAAAGTTCCCTCTACAAAGTAGAAATTTCACTCAAGGCCATAGCTTGAACATCCTGTGAATGTCCTTGAAAATTCCTTGTCACCTTCACCGACTCCTGCCATTGAAACCCTTCCCTAAGAAAATCCCTGAAGAAATTGAAGCAAAAGAATACCTTCTTTCAACCATCCAAGACCTATCCTTCCAGAAAGTACTTGAAATCTTTCCCAATCAGTTTCCCAAGATACATAAGTATGTATTCAAACGCCTAATTATTGAATCCATTACACGCTAGAGACCCATGATTTACCCCCTCCAAGAACAAATATCCCCAAAAATCCATTTAAGTTGCCTAAGTTACCTCATAACCTAGGCTTCCACAAAATGATGATGGAAAAATTTCCGCATGAGTAAATAGTTTTCTCAGAATCAACAACCACATTATCGATTATTACCCAACCATCTCTTCAATCTGATACTACCATTTCACCCCAAATAGTGTCTACACCGACCAGTCCGCAACTTCCTTCTACTATTCCTCTCCATCCAACCACAACAACTAGTCTGACCACCTATACAAAAAAACTTCAACCGTTCCTATGCCGACAACTTATATTACCACACCTCCACCCATTTCATCCATTCTTACCCAGACCACGTCTACACCAACAACTACACCTTTGACTATCACTGCTCTTGATACCAGCTCGACGATGCCTCCTCCTTCACTAGATGCTCAGTATCCAAGTCAAATGCAAGAAAACAAGGAAGCCAAGAAGAATAAAAATCAAAATCAATTACAAATCTCATTCTAGTCGGTTATAGATGCAAACGATAATGAACTAGAAACCCGACTTCAAAAAATAATCAAGGAACACAATAAAAGATGGTCAAAAGATAAAAAGAAACTTGATGCCATCGAAGACCAGC
Source organism: Pseudotsuga menziesii (assembly GCA_001517045.1). NCBI lineage: Eukaryota > Viridiplantae > Streptophyta > Pinopsida > Pinales > Pinaceae > Pseudotsuga > Pseudotsuga menziesii. The sequence continues at coordinate 341,137 of LPNX010852005.1, read as the reverse complement.
AACTTGAAGTACTCCAAACCTGTGATAGCATGATCAGGAAGATAAAACCAACACTATTTGGACCACCCACCAAAAACCATTTGGATCATATTGTGGGTCTCTTTGGGTTCACTACAACAAAACCCTGTGATTAGTGTCTCTTGTATGAATGATTACATGCTATACCATAGACAATTTAAAATATAGTGTGAATGATTGAATGCTATACCATAGACAAATTGGAAAATATGAAGACTGAGCTAAATAAAGAGAGCCACACTAGCATTTGATGGTCAATGAAAGTAACATGCCATGAAAGTCCTTGCACTACATTCCCTTGATCTCTAGATTTCAAGATTGCGTCATTGTAAATCACTAACATTTATTATGTAGCAATACCGTGAAAATAGAGTAGGGAGAGGGGCATTTGGTGATACCCAATGATTGCAATGCAATGAAACACACTAAAGAGAGGCCATAAAATTTACAAAAGGATCCATAAAGTATCACATAGGTCTAGAATTCGATGGAGTAGAGAATATTGTATATGGAAAATTTGGTTAATTTATTATAATCAAATCCCCAATTTATTTTTATTTTAAAGGAGCATCTTATATTTTCACTTATTGTCCTAAGGAAGCATAAAGTTAGGAAAATACTTATATATTCACAACCTCTCGTAAAGGGGTTGTAGATATTATAGAACGATGTAATAACATATGCAATATCACTTCTTAATCATGCATAATGAACTTTGTGATGTATTGGATACTTTGTTGGACAATACATGACCATCCAAAACTTATTGGTTTTTTTAGATAAGTATATATTCTTTACTTTACTTAATTGGTGAAATTACACAATATACAAGTGGTCGATGCATTAATATGAAATTTTGACCACATTTAAAAAAAACATCAAACCTTTGTACAAATGGATAAATTTCATATACAAATTGCATTAGAAAAACTATGTTCAAGATACTCAAGTCACCTATGAAAAATTAACTCATTTTTATGAAAATTAATATGTGATTTGGCATCACAAATTAACTCATTTTTATGAAAATGTGGAAATTAAGTCCTTACAAAGTTTATGAGTCCAATAAATTGGTTTAATCCTTATATCAAAACTCATTTAAAATCCCAAAGTTAAGAAAAATATTAAAATACATAAAAATGCCCCTTTTCATTAATCACCTTCTAAATCCCTTGGATATATTAAAAATGTTGTACAGAGGTTAAAAGCTACTTAAACCATTCCATTCCAATTTCCCTCCCAAATAAACAAAATTTCAATTTTCCTCTAAAAATAAATTTTAGGACCTTGGTTGTTGTGTATTTTTTATTATGAAATGTTTGTAGTAAATAAAAAACAACACAAATCAGTACATGATACATTCTTTAGAAACAAAAACAAACAATAAATTAAACAAAATAAATACAATAAATTAAACAAAATAAATATTTGTAGTCCATTATGATTTTTCATAAGTAGACGAATTATTCACTCTTTCCGGGAACTGGTCCCCTTCATTATCCTTGACCAATCAAATGAAAATACCAAAATGAAAAAATATTTTCAGAAGCTAAGGCCATGTGAAAGGAAGAACTTTGGAATCTTATCAGGTCTGTCCCTAATCAAGATCTTAATCTGAAGCTCAGACTGTGAGCTAAGTGATTGAAATGGAGACGGGAAGGCTGATTGTATTTTTTTACTGTGTATGAATCTCTGCATTGTTGAGCCTTTTGTTTGACAGGCAGGTCAAAAGATCGATACGGCTTGGATGTGTAAAGCCAGTTGACGGGAAGGCTGATTGTATTTTTTTACTGTGTATGAATCTCTGCATTGTTGAGCCTTTTGTTTGACAGGCAGGTCAAAAGATCGATACGGCTTGGATGTGTAAAGCCAGTTTTCCCAAGGGTTTTGTGTTCGGAAAGTCGACGTAGGCTTGCCATATGGAAGGAGCTTCCAAGTCTGACAGACGAGGACAGAGAATTTGGGATACCTTCAGCCGTAAATTGGGTATGGGTTTCTTTACTAGTCTCCAGGTATACAGAGATCAATTATATCCCTGTACTGTAATGTTGTTTACACATTAGGGATTTTGTAATTTTAGCTATGTTTAGGGTTTTGTAATTTTAGCTCTCTACTGCGTTCATTTGTGACCAGAATAAAGGTCATATGCAAAACAATTGACCTTATCTTAAATATCACTTGAGCTATAGCAATCATACTATAATTTCCGTTTAAATCATCCTTTCCTCAAATTTGACAAAGAATTTTGCAAGTATCTTCAACTCCAAGTTTGATTTGCATAATTATTGAATATAGTCGCAAATAGGACAAGCCCTTCACAGAAAAGGAACAAACCATGATGCCTCCAATCTTAGGTTCATAGTTACCTTTTTTACATGCTTATTTTCGGACAGCAACAATCAGGGTCCCTTTTTACATGTGTGTTGCTAAAATCTAAATTTTTTTATATAACAAATTCTGGTATTTTTTTTATGACAAATTCTGGTTTTTTTTTCTAAGTTATTAGGTGATCTTCTAGAAAAAAAAATCTCGATAAGTGATGAGTCATTGGTCAAGTGCTTTGTCATGTAACGAGTCTGCAGCAGAATTCGAGGAGTCTTGAAACTAGTGGTGTCATTCAGATAGATAGAGTGAGTTCTATTTTTAGAAGACAGTTCAGAGGTCGAGTTGAAAAACTAGTGGGATTTAGCTAATGACTGTGTTTTTTTATATAAATGTAAGCCTATGGGCATTTTAAAAAGGAGAGGAGTTGGCCTTTAAAAGATAGATTCGGACATTTAGTCAGTGGGTTTCGTAAAAGAAGATCGGGCCACAGGAGACTAGATCAGGGTTTTAATTCTGCATGTACAGCTCTTGTGATTTTGAATGAGAAGAGGAAATTTATCGTACTGATGTATGGTGAACATTAGTTAATAGATGATTAGCTATTATGATTTTGAATGAGAAGAGGAAATTCATCGTACTGATGTATGGTGAACATTAGTTAATAGATGATTAGCTATTATGTGCATAAATATTGATAGGAAGACATATATCGAATGAAGGGGTCAGGACATAGGACACCCATCTATGTACTATCAGAACAAAATTTATGTGTCCTTAAATTTAATTATTGAAATATTGTTTACATGTTTCTGTGTTTATGACATGCGTTTGTCCATGTCTGAATATTAAGATGACTGTTTCTGTAGAATGTCAATGATGAGCTGGTTGAAAACACACAGTGTTTGCTCAGGAATGTGTATCAATCTCTTGCACTGATACTCAGGTGTATGCATACAATGCTTAAGGGTTTTTTCTTGTAATTGGTAACTGCAGGAATACAATGGAGGGTAAATACTAAAAACGTCGTTCGAGGAAGTTGAAGACTGAGTTTTCTTTGTATTGAGTTTATTGGATCCAAATTTGATAAGGAATATTGATTAGAGGATTCAATTTGTTGCCTTAAGTCTGCGTAGAAGAAAATCGCCAGTGAAAGGCATTCTAGAAAGAAATACCCTGTGTGGTTTATGATAGTTGCGATTGATGTAAAGACTGTCCTCTGAGACTCTATCCGGAAGTTGGACACGACTAAATCATTTACAACTGCGTCGAATCTCCAGAGTTTCGATTCTTCACAATTGTCACCTTGCACACTAGCTCAGATCCGAGGCTTAGAGGCAGAGGGTGGTCACGATTTGGAGGACTTGGACTACCACGATTTGGAGGACTTGGACTACCATTCTGAGTGCGTCTTCAGGTACGGAGAGGTGAAAGAAAGTGGACCTTAAAATTAAAAGTCAATTCGAGACTGCGTTGAAGATAAAGGGGTTTGATTAAACGTGTCCTTTGATAAGATCATCGATAGATCACCCTCAGCACTGAGAAGAAGTGTTGTTGGAATCGATGGGGAGGTTGTTCCAAAGGAAACGAAGATTGTTAGATTACATTGCAACTCTGCTTTGGAAGTGTTTGGTACACAGTCAACAATTAAAGGGTAAAACACAAAAAACAAAGGTAAGGTCAGTCCAAAGGATTCGGGAACAGAGGGTTATTGAAAACGAGAGGATCTTGTTGAAGCGAGCTTAAAGGAGTTTTAAAGCAGGGCTAATGGGATGCCTACAGCAAGTACTCAGTTACACTCACATTAAATACACCATCTGGTATCACACTTCTCTTCCCTCTCTCAGAACTTGAACATGCAGGATTTATATCTATTTATTATGATGTTAATTAACTTTGTGATATGTTGGTCTTCCTGTGGTTGGCAGGCAGTGGGTTCAAGTCCAAAGAAGCATACATATATGGTTTCTTCAATACTGCTGTTAAACTTCAGCCGGCGGGTTGCACTGCAGGAATCATCACTTCATTCTATGTAACTATGCATTCGATTTTCTGAGCCCATCCCAAAGTGATTCGTTCTATACATAAATGGCCTTATGATTCCCTGGAAGCTATATAAAAATAAGCTATCTATATAGAGCAATTTAAAAGATGGGAAGACATACTGCTAAAAATATACTGATTGAAAAGCATGAGACCAGCAGCAGAGACAAAGCAGTCTCATCAGTCTCTTGGTAATCTTTCTACAACTCCTACCCGTCTTAGGATTGGGAAGCTCTTTAATTATTAAGTTTATTTTTGAGATCGAGATTGAGTTGAAGTTTCAGAGTTTCTGGAACCAGAGTCATCAAATAATCCACCCAGGACATCACACTTTGTTGATAATATTTGCTGGCTGCTGGCGGGAATTCAGTCAAGTAAACCCTGAATATCTCCAATGTATTGGGGCTCAATAGCGTCTATGCTCATTAGCTGAACAAAAGGAGATCAAAACCCCGAATATCTCCAATGTATTGGGGCTCAATAGCATCTATGCTCATTAGGTGAATAAAAGGAAATCAAAGATTTCTTACTTGACATTGATTCAATCACATTAAATCAATTTTCTCTCCGTTTAAGGGCCTAACTATCACAATGGAAAGAAAGCGAAGCCAGTACCTCCATCCACACTCTTGCCTTCACTTTGCCGCTCCTCCCACCAGAGAATATGGAAGGAAGGCGGCTGTGTACCAAGATCGCCATCAGACAAAGATCAATGGAATGTGTTAAAGCGCCTAAGTACGAGATACCATAGAGTTTCTGGGAACAATCCCTGGGGAGCCTCACAAATTCCAGACCAATGTGTATGGGAACGGGACAGTAGATGGACCAAATCTCATCATCAGGGAGCAGCGAATACGTCTCTGGTTCGACCCCACCAAACACTTTCACATCTAAACCCAATTAAAAAAAGAAACGGGGCTACAATACACAAACCCAAACCCAGATTCAGCAATTGAAAACCCAAGAAGGAATTCCATTCCATATTACACTATTTTACTTGTTATTGCTATTGTTTTTTTTTTATTGTTCTGCAGAAAACCCTTACTGGTTTAGCTACGTAGGACCCTTAAATGTCTCGATCAGAATTAGCTAGTGAGAGGAAAGGTTACCAAGTAAAAATATTCCTAAAAACTGGAAGATATAGCCCGGTAGGATCCAAGACTATTTTACAAGGCCAACAAGTCGTTAACTCTGCATATAATCAACCCCAAAGCCACACAAAATGTGTCCATACATTCCATGGTATGAACCCAAGAAGTCTATACCTCAAAAATCGTAAGGAAAACATACACTCAAAATGCCCAGTGACCTGACTTGAGAGGAACACATACATGCAACATAGGCAGCTGCAGCCAAAGCTGCTTGGAGAAAGAGACCGACCCAGAGACCCAGAGAGGTGAGGTAGGCTAACCGAGATAAGCTAAAACAGATTTATAATCAGGGGACGTTCGATTTTTCTAAGTTCTCTAGTTTTGAAGCAACAATCCTTAAACACCATATCGGACATGTCCTGATTACTGATACCAAAACCTTGGATTGATCCTTTTTCTATATCAACAAAAGATAAGTAGATATTTGACATATGTTTAAGAAAAATAGACAGTGCTTTAGCAGTTCTAGGAAAACAAGTGTGCTCTTGCATTGTTATAAAAAAAAAGATGTAGTCATTGCTCTGTTGAATCTGTCATTGGCAGAGGAATCACTTGAGATATGGAATTGGAAAGCTTGACTTAAGAGGAACACATACACGCAACATAGGCCGCTGCAGCCAAAGCTGCTTGGAGAAAGAGACCGACCTAGAGACCCGGAGAGGTGAGGTAGGCTAACCAAGATAGGCTAAAATAGATTTATAAGCAGGGGACGTTCGGTTTTTCTAAGTTCTCTAGTTTTGAAGCAACAATCCTTAAACACCATATCTGACATGGCTTGATTACTGATACCAAAACCTTGGATTGATCCTTTTTCTATATCAACAAAATATAAGTAGATATTTGACATATGTTTAAGAAAAATAGACAGTGCTTCATCAGTTCTAGGAAACAAGTGTGCCCTAGCATTGTTATCAACAAAAGATGTAGTCGTTGATCCGTTGAATCTGCCATTGGCAGAGGAATCACTGGAGATATGGAATTGGAAAGCCTATAAGAATTGAGTTCTTTGCCACTGTGAGAATCTACAAATGAGAGAATTCCTATATCATCAGGTCCTAGACCACATTTCCCCATTATCCTCTAGCATAGGTTGCCACTTCATGTTTCATAAAAGCGTAGAAATTTTAAGCTTCCCATGGCAAACGCCGTGAAGCTGCATCCTTCAAATCACATTTAAATTCGCCATGAAAACGTGGTGTTCAAGGATTACAGTTTGACCAAGAATATAGTGCATATCAAATCCCAAAAGAACATTATAGAGTGGAATTTTCAAGGCACGTGGTGTTGATATATTTAATTTTTTCAAGCCCCACATGTGGTCAATGGAAATTTCAGTGAAACCTAATGTTACTGTGATGCAATACTTTTTTTTTATCCTTATTCTTTTGTCAATAATAGTAATTCCCTATCATATAATCAAATACATATATACATATATTGATGTTTATACAAATAATAAACGTTAAAATTACGTTCCTTTATTTAATGTTAAAAAACGTCCCCAACATCAAAATCCAGGCCTCACAACTCGTAAGTAAGCAGTTGTACAAGCACAAGCGTAAGTGTTAGAATGATTCATTATATATTTGTTTTTACTTTAAATTCACAGATAGATTTGGAAAGAATAAAATTTGTTAATTCAAAAACATTTTGCCTAATTGAAATTAATATGATATGTCACAAGGAATTTTAATAGGAAAATATCCCCAAAATAGACAGAAGGAAACAACATTATCTAAATGGTAACTACCAAATGCTACATGACACAGATAAGAAAGAAACAGAGGTCAAAGTAAGAAAAGCATAGGTTGCCACTTCATGTTTCATTATTTTCCCATTTCCAGGATTCACTGGCCAAACAGCCACACTTGATTTCCCAATAAAACTATTTGCATAAATCCACACTTGATTTCCCAATAAAACCTATTGCATAAATGCTTTCTCTATCAGGAGATAAAACAATCCTTTCAATGCTGACCTCAGCTTCCTCACTGCCCCAAAACAAAGTCACCATCAATTGATTGAAGGATTTGTTAGATAATTAGAATTCAAATTACTTGAAATCAGACAAAATAACACTGCAATCAGAAAATTACACCCGTGGAGACATATAACTTCGGCAGATTTTTATTAAACTTGAGAGTACGGAAGACAATTTTATTTTCCCCCAAAGTTTTTGAATAGCTTCGGGGGGTTTTGTACTTCTTAAGGATTTGTGGATTTGACAAACGCCTGTATTTCTGGTTTTGAAACAAGAATGATAATATTGAACTCTGAAGAACTTTTAAACTAACCTCAGAAGGGCCAGTTTTGTTTTTCTTTAAAGAAAGAATAGATATAAACTTCGGTGGACTAGTTGCTTTTGTGACTTCGGTGGTCTGGTTTTGGGCATTGTTGGGAGCGATTTTTGTTTGAGTTTTACTATCAGTGGAAAGAGGTGACTCGCTGAATTGAGAAATCTAGCAACATTGTCATTTAGTTTCCTTATTGTTTTTATTTTTAAGTAACAATAATAAATATTTCGGTAAAATAACAAATGTATGTGCATAAACCTGTGAATGTGCAGGGTTGTGGTTACTGCAATTGTCAAAGAGGGAGTTCAAAGGTGTTTCGTTGGCCTAGGTGTCATCTTTCTTTGAGGTAAGTGGTGTCCATGTTTGCTTTTGGTACTTTATCAATGGCTGATTTGCAGTGAGAATTTCGTCCTTGTTTTTGAATTTAGATTAGCAGTTTTTTCTGTTAAGAAAAAAATGGTGTCTTATTCAATTATTTATTTATCGTGGCTAGTATGCCTTTGTATATGGATATTCTTAATGGATTATAGGAACAATGAGAATCCCTAGATATGTAGAGAGGCAAAAAAAAATGTAAACAATAAAAATATACAAGTCATGGATAGTTAGGGCAAATTCTTTCGAAAATACAACATTCAGAAGAATCGTTTTCTTAGATGGCTTCAGAGACCCTTGGCCAACACTTTTAACCGAACTTTCGAGGAGAAAGGTCACCATGCCGTGCCTAAAAATAACGCTTCACTCGCCTTTCAGATTCCAATTAGAAATATTGGAAATGGTTCTACTGTAACGGATAAGCAAGCTCGACCAAAGGTCACCAACATCCCTCCATATATGGATAGTCCTAATGAATTATAGGGACAACTAGAACTCTGTTGCAATAATGTGTAACAAAAATGCTTAGGATTTAGGGGACTTTGCTCCCTAGCAGTTCTTTGGTGCTTGGGAAAAACTATTGCATTCAGAACAACAGTTTTCTTGGATAACTTCAAAGACTGTAACCACCAGTTGGAATTTTGATCTCCATGTTGGCTTTTTCTGTTGTATTAATAAGTGCTTTGCAATAAGATTCTAATGCTTCATTTTGTGAATTTTGATTACTTCCTTTGCGATTAAAAATATGTACTTATGCTTTAATGACTTACTTTCCTAGGAGTTCCTGTTTTTGCTCAGAATCTTTGATTATATGCCTTAAGTTTTTTTCATTAAATACTTCTTTCAGGTTCCTAGATGTTTGCTCTGATTTATTTGTTCTCTTAGTCAATTGCTTCCATTACTCGTTTTGAATTTATGCTCAGAATCTCAGATTAAACTGTCTCTAGTGCATCCATTAGATAATTCTACTTTGAAGTTGCCTAATACTTGCTTTGATGGCCTTGTTTTGTTAGTCAAGTGTTCAATGGTCTTCTCCTGCAAAATTTAGTTTTATATTTTCCTATAAAAAGTGGAGTTGACGTTCAAAAGATTTGAGATAGTGTTTGTACAACTATAGCTAGTTTTGATAGCTAAGGATGAGTAGATACTTGCTACAATAGTGTTTCTTGTTAAAATTCTTAAAGTTTAAAAAACCTTTTGTGCTGGAAGCTCTCTCTTTCCTTAAAAAAAGTGTCATTTGAAAAATATTTGTTGCTAGTGTTGATAACTTAGGGTGAGGAGATACTTGCTACAATAGTGTCTCTTGCTAAAATTATTAGGGTTTTAGAAACATTTGTTGCTGGAAGCTCTTATTTAGCTACAAAAGTATCATTTGAAAAGATATTTGTTTAATGAGCACAAAAGAAAGTGTTCTTATTTATCATAAGCAAGTGGGAAAGTGATTTTGTGGTGATATACCTCTAGCAAGAGGATGGATACCCAAGTAGTGGGCAACGGGTTGGAGATACGAATGGCTGTAAAGGGAAATCTATGGCCCCAACCAGCAGTGAATGTGGAAGAAGAGATAGATTTTTAAGGGAAAATGAAAGCAGACCTTGGGAATCATGCCCATCACCAACGAAACCTAGTGGTGGATAGATGAACAAATGTCCAGAACATCGCTACTCATTAGGAAGAAAAATCTAGACAGATTGAAAAGACCAAGGGAAAGTTTCTGAAACAAGTGTAAGCAATCACAAACACATATTTCTTTCCTTTGAACTTTCTGAGTTGAGCGTAAGCAATCATATATAGAAGTTTTATTTCAAGAACGCAGGTTTGTCACTAGAAGTTTCATACACAGAAAATTTTGTTTTCCTAGTTGTCAATAATTTATCCAAAATTTTGGTGAAATCATAGAAGTTAAGACATATTTTTAAAATTTGAGAATATGCTGAGATAGAGACCATTCATTGCTGAGGACAGTAAAACAAAAATGTTTATCCCAATGAAAAATGGAGGGTGTGGACAACGCTGGCAAAAATTGGGAGTGATTTTTTATTGAGTGGTTGAATATCCAATACTGGGAAAATAAAATAGGGATTAACTTGGCATGGATCCAAGTTATTCATAAATTTGGGAATTCCAGTGATTCTTGAGTTTAAGAATTTGAGAGATCCAGGAACTTGGTCTGGATTCAGGGTTTTGTGAATTCAACTTGATGGAGTCCTGCACGATTCTGTAATTGTGGAGCTGAGAAGCTACTTCAGAAAAAAGTTTTTTTTTTCTCATGTTTTTGTTGTCACTCAACTTAGTATTGTATCATTATGATGGTTTGTTGGAAGCAATGTTGTCACGATTGGATTGGTCATTGAATCGACAGAGTCCAACTAATTTTTCAATTGTCTTATAAATTTATTTCCCGATGTAATGGTTTTAGTAAGGTTACATTGGATTTCTTGATGCTTGGATCTTGTCTCTCTTTAGACTGGAAGTCTATTTGTTTATGCTAAACCAATAAGAAACTGTGATTGTGTATTGGAGTGGCAATGCCTACGTAATTATGGACATAGAATCTTACCCAAGGTCATCTATCTCTCTAGTCCTGTCATAAAATATTTTGTGGAGTATTTAACTATTGCCTTTATGTTTGCATCCATTCCAATACATCTATTCGCAACATTTATTTAAAGTATTGTAGCCCAATTTCAGGCTAATCAATATGATAAAGAGAAGCAGTTGGATTTTACCCATGGATAGTAACAACGCAAGGTCATAAATATGGAGTTGTTCTTGTCAGTTAAAATCTACATCCATCACTTCAAAAACTGGAGATCTCAATAAAGCATCATCCAACTAATCACCCAACATGCCAGGGGTGCATTTTTTACTGGGGCAGTTATCTCAAGCTTGGAAAGAGTACCCAGGCTTTGAGATGCATCCATCTGGAAAGGGTTGGATTGTATGCATTGCAGTGTTTTAAATACAAGGAGCAACAAACCTTGTGAAATGAGGAAGTGTTGGTTAAAGTTAGAAAGGCTTGCAACCTTTAACAATGTTTTCTATATGATCATATCTGAAACATTTGCAGGAAAATGGTTTCTCTCTCTTGTTCATGAAGGTTTTAAATTGTAGTTTTGCAGGAAAATCAGTGTAGGATGATGTACTATGGAAAATCAGTGTATGACTAGGTTAAGCTTAGAGCTCACATTCTTCATCCCTCACTTGTGACTCGACTAGACACAACTTAGCGGATCTCATCTTTCTTCCCAATGCTCCTAGTGGACAGGGGAACTAAGAGGCCAGTAGATAGCAACACCATTCCATCTCCCAGATTAGTTAAACCTCGGGAGACAATGCAACCTTTATAGCTAGGTCCATGTGGGGTTGTTGTAGGAGGGTTTGGGATAGCTAGGTCCATGTGAGGTTTTGTTGGGATAGCTTATGCATGATTACAAACCTTCAAGTCTATTTCACCCTTAATCTTCGTGAGTAAGCCACTACCCACTATTAAAGAGTTATTTTAGAGACTTATGTAGATACTGTAGGTCTTGGACAACTTTATCTACCAAAGTCATCAATACAGGGTTAGCATTCCAAACAATTTTACTTGTTCCACATAATGAGCCTCTTAGTTACCAAACATAGGTTGCATTCATGTTCTTAAGCACACATTGGAGTCCATTCAACTCAGTTTCAATTGCTTATACATGACCTCCACCTTTGATTTCTATCAAAGAAGCCAACAAATTTTCCACTTTCACTTGGAAATCCTTTGGCAGTCTTGTTTCCACTATCAAGGATTTGGATTAACACCATTGCCTTCTTCCTTTGGGGATGCCATTTATCTTATACGAGAAACCTTTTGGGGAAGAGTAGCTACTATTTTTGGAGGTGGGTGAGTAAATATGGTTGTGCTCACTTTAAAATGTTATAGCCACGCTTGGATTCATGCTTGGATTCACACTAAAGTGAGTGATTGAGCCACTGTCGTTAAATGCACTTCCTTGTAATTATTGAGTGTGATGACCTTCATGTCTCTAACTAACCAACCAAAGACTTTGCTTGATATGAAACGCATTTACCAAAGATATCTCCAAAATTTGGCAGCTAGATAGAGTAGAGTCCTATGCCCTGTCATGATTGTAGTTTGTTAAGTATATTCGATTCTATTCCTTTTCCTAGTGTTTCAAATCATGCCTGATTTTCCAAAGATAAAGATAAAAAAACAGCCTCATCCTATACTCTATGGCCCCATGAATATGCTTATATCCAATGTTGTTGGGGATCATGTAGATCTCTCAGTGCAAGAACTGCAACATCACCCTGGGAAGCGAATAAACATCATGAATTGGCATCACAATATATCCTAACCATTTTTCCTTGTGGATACTCATTAGCTTGATGGAAGAAGGAACTCTGCTCATCCCATGGTGGACAAGATCCATGTGAAGCACCAACTATTGGGTTAATCATCCTCTTTTGATTCTCCTTATTGCTCCACTTATACATGGATCTAGGATGATCATGCTTATCTACTATATCCTTGGAATCTACACTAAGATAATTGTTGTTGATAGGTCTCATATAGTGGTACACTTACGGTTGCTAGGGAATAGTGATTTTTGCAATCCCATTAAGCCAATTTCTTGAGTTTTGTTTAAAATTTCTAGAAAAGGTTTATGGATTTCATAACCTGCTTGATCATATATTGTGAAATTATACAATCTATCATCATTTTTCGACCATTAGATATTCAAAGTTGTGTATTGATCATTTTCACCATTATAGAGGACTTTGTAAGTTAGGTTCCCAAATTCTTAAAGGGTGCTAGCTCAATGGAAGAGCGTCTGCCTTACAAGCAGGAGGTTGGTGGTTCGATTCCTCCATGCCTTGATGATATTATAATATCGGTTAAAAACAACTAAATTAGTAACAAAAAAAAGAGATAAGTGACCAAACAAAATGACCAAAATTCGTATATAAAATTACTAAAATGACTATATTAGTGACCAAAAAATGAGAGATGTGAAACTAGGCATTAAAAAAGATGCAACACGTGGCGCTAATGATGAGGCCAAACATGGCGTTGATATGGTAGCAAAATAAGATGCGAAACTATGCATTAAAAAGGATGCAACATGTGGCGCTAATGATGAAGCCAAATATGGCGTTGATATGGTAGCAAAATAAGACGTTACTTTGGATGCAAAACATGGCGCTACATAGGAAGCAAAATATGGTGCATGAATAGAAGAAATATTTGGCATCATTTTGGTAGCAAAACACGATGCAAAAAAGGAAGCAAAAGTTGGTGCAAATTTGAAAGCAAAAATTGGCACATATTTGGAAGTAAAACATGGTGCAAAATGGGATGCGAAAGTGGTAGCAAAAATGGATGCAATATTGGATGCTAATTTGGATGTTAACATGGTGATATTAAGGATGCAAATATGGCACTAACGGGGATGTCATTTAAGAAGCAAAAGTGGACACTCGTTAGGAAGCAAAATAGGATGTTATTTAGGAAGCAAATCTCGACGTTGTTTAGGAAGCAAAGTTGGACGCTATTCTGGAAGCAAAAAAATAGACGCTATTTTGGATGTCATAAAGGATGCTATCTAGAAGCAAAAAAAGACGTTTTTTGAGACGCTTTAAGTTTTGCCCATGACACGTTCCATTTAGCGTCTAGTTTGACCACTCAATGTAAAAAAAAATTACACTAAAAATGGATGCTAAATGGGACACTAATTCCAGGATTTGTTGTAGTGAATATATCAAAAACCATAAGGAGTGTCGTATTCATTTGGTTGATAGAGATGATTATCTAGTTTGGTCAAGGAATGAGTCAAGTGGTGGTTATAGTCCTAAATTGGGCTACAAAGTTTTGAGAGAGGAGGAAGACCATCTTGAAGTGACTTGGTGGGTTCTAGTCTTACGAAAACTTAACTGTCCATTAAAAGTTAAACTTTTTATGTGGCTAGTCTTTTATAAGAAAATCCCTGTCTAGGAGGTTATGATCAGGAGATTTTGGATAGGGCCTAGTAGGTTCTCTCTTTGTATGGATTTCAATGAAGAATAGACCATATGTTCACCATCTGCTAATACATAATTTGTAGTTGTTAGCTTCACAAGTCACTAGGGTAAACTTTATTTGGAAAGGTTTACAACTACAATATGTTTTCAAAAGTTAGCTTTCTAATGATTCCTTCATTGGGTATAAAGCTTTACTAGCCTTACTCATATGGGGCACTTTGATTGCCATAAATAGGGTATTGATGATATACATTTGGATCTTGTTCATGTAGTATCCAAAATTTTGGCCATACGTAGACTCTTTCCACAAAGTATGGACATCCCCAAAGTCAAAAGGGTGTTGGATGAAGTAATTGACAAGTGTTGGGCATATTTTGATGGTGCTTCTTAGGGTGATCCTCCCTTGGGGGGTGCAGGGGGCATTATACATCTTAATGATAATATTTGGTATACTTTTGTTGCAAGTCTGGGTTGAGCACTAATAATGGTGTTGAATTGAAGGATTTAAAGTTGACCATGCTCATTCCTCTATCAAAAGGTATAACACAACTACATGTGTTTGGTGATTTATAGTTGACCATATAAGAATGAAAAGAGCTTTGCATAACATATTTCTTGTTTCCATATTTGAAGAATTGTTTCAGCTCATCGATCTTTTTCATAGCATCAGTTTCTAACACATTTACAGGAAGAGGAACACACAGACTGATCTTTTATCCAAATAAAAGTTCCAATTGGTTGAGGACACGTGGATCAAATGAGAACATACCAATAATAATATAATAATAAAGCTAGATATTGATCCTTCCCCAATGAATGATGGGAACTCTTTGAACTTCCATGGTTGAGTATAGGTTAAGATGAATATAGCATGGAATCAAGCCTTATTTGATTGATAAAACAATTGCATTTCTGTTACAAAATTATTATAGCATTTTGAAGTTATGTTTTTGATAAAAAAGTTGAGATAGCATTTTGAAGTTATGTTTTTGATAAAAAAATTTAGATATAACTCTTTAGAGGAAAAAAAAACACATAAGCAAAAGCTCGGGAACATTGCCACCTTTCAATTATAACTTTGGTTCAGCTTGCAATCTTTTATAATATGAATTTTACCATATTACGAAATTGTAAATTAATATTTTGTTCTTCCGATTTGAATCTTACCCTTTTTTGAAGGGGTTCTTCCAATTTGAATTTTACCTTTATTTTTTTGGTTCTTCCGATTTGAATTTTACCTTAAATATAAACCGTAATGCATCTCCAAAACTTAGACCGAGAATGTCCTAACAACTTTCGCTAAACAATAATGATTCTTTTAATCACGAGTCATTACTGATTCTTTTTTCATCAATGATTCTCTTATTCGCTCAAGATTTTTCTTTTGATATTCGACCGCGCATAGGTTTCAACGCAAATAACTACAACGTATATATAGTGTACACTGCACAGTAATCGCAATTTCGCCTTAACTGCTTCCGGGAAGAACATCTCTGTCGACGGCATTAGTTGCAAGTTTAGCAGAACAGATCATTTATTGCTTGCCTCGTTTGGTTATCCTGACAAATGGATAATCGTCCAAACAGCTATCCCAGTGCGAAAGCGCAGCATCTTGTAAGTATAAAAATGCCTTCGTTAGTCTCAAATTCTATCAAACAAAGGACAATTTTAATTAAACTAGAGCCTTCAACCTGTATGAATGGCAGACTCGTTTGCTTAAAGATTTTCAACAACGTATGCAACGTTCCTCGAAACTTCCAGAGCCGGTACTGCTTAAATATTTAGGCCTTATGCTGTAAATCTTTGATTTATCGAGCAATTCGTTTGAACTAATGTTAAATTCTTCTCATTGCCTTAAGCCTTTTCTGTAAATCTTTAAATTAGTCATTTTATGGTGAAGTTATGCTAAATTCTGCTGAATTCTCTTTGGTTTTAGGTCATTCAGCCTCTAAATTTGCCGTTCCAGCTCTCCTTTATTGGGAGGATGCAGCTTGGGATGGCTGTCATCCCGAGTTTGCTTAGAGCAGTATGTTTCTTGATCCGTTTTATTATCGTTTTAACAGATTTTCTTTAAATCTTAGCTTAGCGTTATCATTTCAGATCTTCAGGAAGTCTGAATGCACATTTACGTTTCTTTAAATCTTAGCTTAGCGTTATCATTTCAGATCTTTAGGAAGTCTGAATACACATTTACGTCGTTGAAGGTCATAAGGTGCTAATTGTTTTGCCAGGTAAACGATTTCAGAATTAGTGTGTTCGGTGATTTTACTTAGATACAACAGTCAGTCGTAAGTCACTGAACAATATACTTGAGTGAATATTTATGGCGGTGCCATCCATACACATAAGCTTGCTTCTTATTTTAACGTTTTATTTTTTATTTTTATTGTCCCTTCGTTTAGGGGTCTGTACGCCCGGGCGGAATATGGACAAACTAAAGTAAAATAGTTTGTGCAAATAAGTTTATCAAAGTTTTGGCTCTATGTCAAGAAGATTTTAAAACTGATATTGCCTTCAAATTACTCAATCAGATTGGAGAACTTCAGAGGATTTCCATTTTGGTTCGCAGATTTTGTTGGAATTTTATAATGGAAAAATTGGTTGAAATTGAGATTTTTATTTTGGAATTGTAATTTTGATTATACGAATGAATTCAGCCACTTCAATTATATTCAAGTCTATTACTTTTAGGGCGACTTTATTATGCAATTCCAACAACCTAAAACTATTATTTCAATAATTTTAACTGAATTTTAACACTAAAAACCACAAAAATTTAAATACAAATAATATAAAATTTAACTTACTATAATTTAATTAGATTTTTTTATTATCATTTTTATTAGTGTGATTTTGTTATTATTATGTTAATTTATAGGGTTTACGGAAGATCTTGCAGTATTTATAGCTCTTTGAAGAGCTGTGGATGTTATAGTATTAAAATACTTTCCTTCCAAAATGTCTGTGAGAAATAGCGTTATTAAGTCTTCCTTTACCTTTATTATCATGTTCTTTCCTTTTTGGCGGTGGCAGCAGGGTTTTTTATTTTTTGAAAATTTGGTAATTAATGAAAATTTGCAAACTTGCTCCAACACTCAAATCAATTGAATTAACTCACCAAACTTACTTATTCTTAATTTATATTGAATTAAGTCACCAAACTCACTTATTCTTAACTGATTTGCATTTTATAAAATGTTATTTACTATCACGTACATTTTCCAAAAATACTTTGAATGAAGTTTTAGCATAATGAAGTTTACAATACGACTTATTTAAATAAATAATTATATTCACCTTTCTTTAATTTTACAGGCAGTAAAACACAAAAGAATTAATGAAGAGCATCGGCTTAACATCTACAAACAGACTAAGGCACAAGCAGACTTTCAACTGATGCTAGAGGTGTGTAATATTATGCAAAGCTACCTTGAATTAGGATGAACAATTTTAGTAGGATTTTTAATGAACTGGGCTCCGCAGAGTACATTTTTTCTATGGACCTACTTTGGTAAAGACCCGAGTCAGATCTTGTCAACTCTTCTATATATTGCTATTCGGCATCGCAGATTAGGTGTTTTATCTTTTAATTAATCCATATGGTAGCCTTATTCGTTGTAATTTCTATTCTGACACTTATCTGAGTTATTTTTCGCAAAGTTCTAGAGGGTGCGTTCAAGTTTAGTAGCTTTTTAAATTTTATCTAAAAATAATTCCCCCACAAATGCGCCACAGTTAATTTGCATAACACTGTTTGTCTAATCTAACCCTTTTTTTTCATGTGATAGAGTTACTTTGCATGAAACTGGTTGCCTAACACGTTGGATTTTGACTATAGTTGGGATAGGACAAATAGCTGATACAACTTTTTGGACACACACAAGAGAACCTTTAATCAGAAAATATAGTCGGAAAAGTGTAGTTTCTGGCATCGGTTGAAAATATAACGTTACGTAAACACCAAATCATTTCTTTTCAAGATACAATTCAGCAGGTCTTAAATACTCATAAAGAATCTCCACATTTATACCTACAAAAATTTTATTTTCAGGAATCGGCAGATATGTACGCAGGGCTGGAATTTGAGTACGAGAAGCAAAAACTTGATCTTGGAAGTCTGAAATATAGGAACCATAAGCTTATATACAGTTGCTCGTCCATGCTGGTGTGTGTGAGGTAAGGACCTGCTTTACATTTTTCAATAATTTCATCGTTCTAGGTTCCTTTGATACCTGTAATTGTAAGGTGTTGAGTACTATTCCAAAAGTCAAATTTCCGTACAAGATGCACAGTATTTATCTTTCCTTACAAAATGCATGGAAATCCTCTCTTGACTGAAATTAAGGTTACGCTTTGAATAGTTTGCGTTTAACTAAGGTCATCTGTTTGCCACATTTGTGGTTCAAATTATGACTAAAAATATGCTTGCAGATACTGTCAACAATGGAAGTACGTTGTTGATTGTAGTCTCATTGTTGCATTTATGTATATTGCTATGTTTAGCCATAAGAAATAGGGAGAAGTCAATAGACTATTTTTCTAAATCCAGTGTTTATAATAATGATGACAACGTGATCTAATGTAAGGTTTTAGCCAAATAGATGTATGATACCTCTTTGTTGGTGGGGCAAAAGCAATGATACCTCTTTGTTGGTGGTGGGACAAAAGCAATGATCTGAGTCTCTGACTATTTGGAGGTACTTAGCCTATCTCTTATGAGTATTAGTAAGAGAAAACACATGTCCTTTACCATTAGGCATTAGGCCCACCCAAGCTATACCCATTTCTATATATCACAAAAAAATCCAACACACAGTTACCAGATATGTAAAATTTGTGGTTCTGTGGTTTCTCAAATAGTCTGATGAATATATATCCAATGTGAAATCTTGGCTTCCACTGAAGTTCTTGTTTGTTGCTATTGATGCGGAGAGGTGATGTCTGTTTTATTTTTGTCACTGAGGTTGTACAATGATGAAATCATGAAATGACATCTAATGTAACAATATTTCATTTTGCATTGTAGAGCATTGTTACAGAAGGAGAGGGATTTACCAGAGTTAATGGTGCTGCTACAGAGTAAAGGTGATCTTTACATGATAAGATAAGAAGCATTCACAGATTGATCCTTGACACATCTTAACATTTTATGGGTCAAGTAGAGTGATATAATTATTTTCTGTTGTAGATTTTCTCTGTATATGTGAAGGAATCATTGTGGAGGCAGCAACAGATCTTTTGGATTCTCGCCTTCAGCACAACACTGAACCAGTGTCTGCAACCATTTTACTGTTGCAAAGGATATCCGAACTTGCAGATGGTATGCAAGAAATCTAACTCTGCTTCTTCATGTCAAAAATGTCGTGGTGGCTTTATGATGGATATTTATAAATGCTTGTGCAAATAAATTAGACACTGCTTATACCAAATTTTTTAATTGAGAAATGCTGACAGGAAGGAAGGCATTGATTGAGCTTGAGATAGATCATAATCGGGAGAACAAAAATTACGGGAAGACTTTAATTTGGGTATGTGTCTTGGTGGGTTCCTTCCCCTAATTTCTAATTGCTTAGTATGAAACTATTATAAGATGGTAATCTTATTTTGTTTTATCTTTTCAAGGCACTGATCGTGCTTTTCTGCAAGCAATCCAACTGTCGTCAAAATATAGTCATGATTATGCTGGTAAGGACATGTACAGCAGAAATTACTAGATTTTCATCTTTGTAGAACTGCCTTGTTTTTATGTTCAAGGAGTGTTATTTATGAGATAAGAAAAGAACTCTTGATATCTATAAAGTTGGGTTCCTTTTCTGTAAAAGTAACTCCAGGACATATTGTTCAAAATATTAGAGGTTGCAGGCAGTTCCTATATCTTGCATCAAGAGTGCAAGAGGAATCTGGTGCAGAATCTTTTAGTTTTAGGGGAAGCAAAGTTAACATCTAAAATTGTATGATTTATGACGACTTAATCCAACTTTTACCCGAAAGATAAAGCAGAGATTTAAGACATCTGCGAAGAACCTCCTGTGTTAGGATGCCATGGTTACCTAAAGGGAATTGTTTGATATATTATGGTAATCAATTCAAGAAGACTTTGACTGTTTAAAACTCAGTCACCTGGATTCTCTGCATCACACCGACCCTGGCTAGATGAATTTTCAAGGTTAAAACTTTTGCTGCACAAGGGACCTGTTCTGGATGAATCTATTTTTTCCATAAAATTCTCAATTGGATTTTCTTTTAATCCTAATCTTCCAAGTATCTTTCATTTCCAGCCATATGTGCCCGATAGTGTATTTTGCCCTTCCAATCTGAGAATTTCTATGGTAAATAAGATTCATCTGAAGTAAAAAGTCCTTTCCTCTGTTTATCCCGATAGTGTTCTTTGCTCTTCCAATCTGAGAATTTCTATGGTAAATAAGATTCATCTGATGTAAAAAGTCCTTTCCTCTGTTTAACTCACTTGTTTGGAATTGGGAGTGGTTCCTGCCTTTGAGATTCCAACACTTCCACATGCTCGAAAGAAAACTCTGACATTTCTTTGCCAGGAATTCTTCTGCTGCATTGTTTTTAATATTTTATCATGTCTAAATCTATGTTGCACGAAACTCCTAAAATCTCCACTTACCGGTAGCACCAGAAACTTGGGAAACTCAGAAACTTCTTTGGAAACTTCTGGGAAACCTCCAAGGGCTCGTGAGCTGCTTGGAACCCATAGGAAA
Organism: Pseudotsuga menziesii; assembly: GCA_001517045.1. Taxonomy (NCBI): domain Eukaryota; kingdom Viridiplantae; phylum Streptophyta; class Pinopsida; order Pinales; family Pinaceae; genus Pseudotsuga; species Pseudotsuga menziesii. The sequence goes on along the minus strand of LPNX010852005.1, from coordinate 320,194 downwards.
TCTTAAAAACCCTAGATGAAAAATGAAAACAAATTAATCTCTAAATGGTTTTCAAACCTACCTACAAATTAACCTCTCATTCTTATTTTATTGTGAGATTATCTGTTATTAAGAAAACTATATATATAAAATATGGATACCGTGTTTCCTGTAAGATCCCCAAACCAAACTGAGCTAAATTCTTCACTGACTGTTTTCATATACTAGTTTGGGACTTTTGACAGACACTTTGCTTACACTTACTCAGAATAGATTTCACTGAATTTATGGTTGACTTTGGTGTAGTGCTTTCGTCAACCACTTTGGTATCCACTGTTATCTGTATGTTGGAACTTAGAGGAGCTTTTATGAAATTTTGAGTGTATAATCCAAATTTAATTTCAACATGATGTGTGTCAAAATTGATACACAAATAGACTAGCTGCTAGCATTTAACAGCCCATGAATAACATACCAAATATATTGATCACAGTGAACAAAAAGGAACAACGTACAGGATTATGAAAGTACTGTCTGACTTTTATTTTCAGCTGCTTAAACAGTAGTATAAGCAGATTCCCAGCAGTCAAGGTACGGTGCGCCCCTCCTCAAAGCTTCTCTCTTAACTCCCAGAAATCATGAATACCCTCCTTGCTAGCTGCCAGAACTCGAGACACGCCCAGAAATGAAGTAATGCATCCCAGCCCCTAGTAAAACAGTATGCCCTCACAATAGATTGCTAGTCATGTAAAGAGGGTACGGCCTCCATAAAAGGTGGTACGGCCTCTAGTAAAAAAGTATGGCCCTCGCAATAGATTGCTACAGTCATGTAAAGAGGGTACGGCCTCCAAAAAACTCTTATTTGCGGCAAACACTCAAATATTAACTCAAACACAGCCACAAAGCTACAAGACTCGTTTTATGATTAACCATAAGCTTCGAATATGGATAGTGACTCGTTTTATGATTAACCATAAGCTTCGAATATGGATAGTGAGGATGGATGGTTTCATCACTTTAAAGTTTTTATTCAAAATCAAAAGAGCAACAAAAAACAAAATCTTTCCAAAATCATTTATTAAAAATAATTCATGAATGAATGGCAATGAAGTCCATTTCCTAATGTAAACTCATTTTTCTACTTTTGGCCACTTTTACCTTTTTTTCTGACCATTTTTTATCCGGCTTAATTTTAAATCTTTAATTGAAGTGACTTAATAAAGCCAAAATCACTTTTAGAACTTCATTAAATAATTATAAAGTGACTTTATGTAGTCATGTAATATTTCCTTAAGTCACTTTAGAACCCCTTTTTAAGTTAATTATTTAATGTCACTTTTTAGTGTTGTTTTTTGCATAGCTAACATTGAATAATTAATTAATCCCTCTGATTAGGCATACACACTCCAAAAGTCATCTCCTCTAGTTGAATAAGAGAACACAAAATTGGGGACATTACAGTTCTCCCTTCCTAAAGATTGTTTGTCCTCCAGCAATGCCATCACCACTCCTCAATTAATCAAGTTGAACAAAACTGAGATGAGGATTATGCCAAGGTCCTAGACCAATTTGAAAGATGTGGAGCACCTTCTACTAACAATACTATCATCTAAGGTACTAACACAAGAGACCCTTTGAGGGCCATCGATCAGTAGAGCAATCAGATATTGTGAAGTCTTACTCCCCCTCTCATAGAATTGCCCTCGTAGGAAGCCATTCCAATGTTGTATAGGAGTAAGTTCCTGGTAATAAAATCTGATTCCCCATCTATACAAGCTGCCAAACTGTCAAACCATGAAATCCTAGGGTCCCATGCTATCCCTAAGAAGGACCCACCATCTTGACATTGCACCACTCTGATCATAAATGTCTTGCCCTCGTGCATAGACTCTATCCTCCACTCCTAGAACCCAAAACTGTAATGCTTAGAAGAACCGCCCCCACTATCAAGGATCACATTTTCCAATTGTATCTCAATGAAGTTAAAGTCTGCAAACCCATTACCGGACTCAATCTTAGATATCGGAAAAGAAAATCTATCTTGCCATATGGCGTGCACCCCATCATCTCCTCTCGGGGCATATAAAAAATGGCATGGACCAATCATCTGAGTTCTTGGAACCCACATCCAAACTAGGAGTTTGTTATGCCTCGTACCAACCAATTCCAACTGTGCTACATTGATCAACTCTGTGCTAACTAATATACCTGACTCCTACCAAAATGCACCGGAAGATCTAAATTTGTCCCCATCATTGATGATGTACGCAGGAAACCCCTTGAGTCTAAGCATCTCCCTAAAAAGCAACTATGCCATTTGCGATGCCTCATACTTTGTTGAAATCGTGAAGAAGTGCGTAAACTTGGTTAGTCAATCAACAACTGTATAAATGCCATCCATCAACTCACAAGCAAGCCTACTCTTGGAATATTCCACAAGCAAGCAAGGAGGTGGGACTTCCAATCAGTTGACATCTCTATGAGCCAATCCAATTTGGCTTGGATCTCTTCTTAAGGTACCTACACACCCTTCTTTCTCATCCTCATTTGATAGTACCCTAAACGCAAGTCCATCTCAGATAGGTACACTACACTCTAAGGCAAATCCATCATACGCTCTACTACGAATGATACCCATGCTGTTGGGAGCAGGAGCGAAAAGTGAAATTTTGAAAAGATTTCGTTTTGCATTTTTTATATAATACATATTTTAATATATTTTGATGGATATATTTAAAAAAAACATGTAGAATGTCAAATTAGCTATATAAAACATGAAAGCATAGATATAATCATCTAGTGCGCATATAACTTCATTCATCTTGGAGCTATAAGTTATAACATCATCATCAAATGACCAATCATTAACAACATCAACCTTCAAGTTTAAACATATAATATTTGCAATCAACAAATTCCAAGAGATAACATCAACTATGAAATGAAACAGAGCATCATATTCATTACCAAAGAGTTGTAAGATAACGACAAAGGTCCCCTACATTTGAAAATCTACTAGTAGTTGGGGGTGTGGCATCTTCATTGTATGAATTTTATCACCATCCTAATCGCCCAAAAGTTCAACCTCGAGAGTCCAAGCTCTCTAATGCTATCGCTCCATCCTCTAAATCAACCTCCTTTGGATTGATGTCCCAAGTCAAATATGTTCTATCATTCTTGGCCGCATCACAGTAATGGGATTGTTGCTTCCTTTCACACCCCTGGGGGAGGAATTGTGGCGGAAATCTTCAAGCCACTTGATGTGTCCTTGGGGAAAAGTCTCGAGTTAAGCCTATCACCTTGTTTTTGACTCCTCCATTTAGGCAAACTCCTAACAAAGACAAGGGGGTTAGACCCTAAAAGAGTTGTAAGGCTTATTAGACTTTAGTGTTTATGGTGATGATTGAGTTATTTAGGAGTTTTGATGTAAGCAAAAACTTAACACAAGATATTTGTAAAAGGAATTTAAGTACAATAACGTAAAGATCAAGGTATCATATATCAAAGAAAATGGAAACAAATGATTATATAAAAGAGAACCTATGCCAAATGGAGTCCACAAATAAAGTGTTGTTGCTTTGTTGAAGGGAAAATGTTGCAAGTGCTCTTGGTCAATTTTAAGTTAATGTGAAAAATGAGTGAATTAAATTAGGGGGAAGAGAACTCCCAATATACCCGAAGGTATGGGGAGTATGTCCAAAACCCTTAATTGATAAGGCTACCCACAAGGAATATGTAGTCTGGTTGGAGTCTCCGAGACGGTGTTCAACACTACACCGCAAGGGTGTAGCCTAACTGTGTCTAGAGATCACTGACCAGTTGTTCCTGCTTCCTTTGGGTAATTTAATTTCAACATGATGCGTACCAAAATTGATACACAAATAGATTAACTGCTAACATTTAACAGCCCATGAATAACACACCAAATATATTGATCACAGTGAACAAAAAGGAACAACGTACATGATTATGAAAGTATTGTCTGACTTTTATTTTTAGTTGCTTAAACAATAGTATAATAGCTCCAATACATAGATAACACAAATCAAACATGGTTTCTCCTATAGGATGGAAACACGCTGGTGTGGAGTAAGATCCCTGTCTCAGGTGCACGAATAGGGTAGTAAATGATATAGCCAGCGCCCAAATACAGTGAACGTGCCCAGCTGGTGATTTGATCTTCCTTAATCCCTTCGATTTGATGGAAAGTGAATGGCCCAAGCTGAAATGTGAGTTGAATGTGCCTAGCAGTAAAAATGGTTACTTTATATCAGCATACAGTGTTGATTAATCAACAATTTGAAAGAGGTGAAGCCCCCACGACCCCACTAAAGTGTATTCTTCACTATAAACAGTGCCACCACAACAAAATCCCAACACAATCCTACTGGTAGTGTTCCCTTCCCGAGGGTTCAGATCTGAACTTGAAGCAACAGTAAATGTAGCATACAAAGGAAAGATGGTTGTAATCTTGGTCTCCTCCTTCAACTGGTGCACCCTGTTGTACCAAAAAGAATACAACAGCAAATGAATATTCCTTTAATTGTAGATTCCCAACAGTCAAGGTACAGTGCGCCGGTCCTCAAAGCTTCTCTCTTACCTCCCAGAAATCGTGAATACCCTCCTTGCTAGCTGCCAGAACTCGAGACATGCCCAACAAAAAGTATGACTTAGAAATGAAGAAACGATGGCCTAGAAATGAAGTAATGCTTCCCAGCCTATAGTATGGACCCTAGTAAAAAAGTATGACCCTCACAATAGATTGCTAGTCATGTAAAGAGGGTACAAACTCCATAAAAGGTGGTACGACCCCTAGTAAAATAGTATGGCCCTTACAATAGATTGCTACAGTCATGTAAAGAGGATACGACCTCCATAAAAACTCCTATTTGCTCCAAACAGTCAAATATTAACTCAAACCCAACCACAAGACTCCTTCAATGATTCACCATAAGCTTGGAATTTCTTCCTCAGTGAATGCAAATGAGAAACCTAAGTGGTTCCTCCTCCGGGATAGCTAGGGTGGATGGTTTTACCACCGAAACTAATTCACCCTTAAGGTTTTCGTCCCAAGAGCAAAAGAGAAACAAAATACAAGAGCTCTCCAAAATCATTTATTGAAAATAATTCATGAAGGAATGGCAATGAGGTCAATTTCCTGTTTTAAACTCATTTTTCTCTCTTTGGCCACTTTTACCTTTTTTTTGGCCACTTTCTACCTTTTTCAGGCTTAATTTTTAATATTTAATTAAAGTGGCTTAATAAATCCAAAGTCATATTTAGGACTCCATCAAATAATTATAAAGTGACTTTATGAAGTAGTCATGTAATATTTCCCTAAGTCACTTTATAACCCTCTTTTTAAGTTAATTACTTAATGTCACTTTTTAGTGTTGTTTTTTGCATAGCTGACATTGAATAATTAATTAATCTCTCTGATTAGGCATACACACTCCAAAAGTCATCTCCCCTAGCTGAATAAGAGAACACAAAATTGGGGACATTACAGTTCTCCCTTCCTAAAGATTGTTTGTCCTCAATCAATGCCATCATCACTCCTCAATTAATCAATTTGAACAAAACTGAGTTGAGGATGATGCCAATGTCCCAGACCAATTTGAAATATGTGAAGCACCTTCTACTAACAATACTATCATGTAAGGTACTTAAACAAGAGACCCTTTGAGGGCCATCGATCAGTAGAGCAATCGGATATTGTGAAGTCTTAATCCCCCTGTCATAGAATTGTGCTCCTAGGAATCCATTCTAATGTTGTATAGGAGTATGTTCTTGGTAGTAAAATCTGATTCCCCCATCTATACTAGCTGTCAAACCGTCAAACCATGAAATCGTAGGGTCCCATGCTATCCCCAAGAAGGACCCACCATCTTGACATTGCACCACTCTGATCATAAATGTCTTGCCCTCGTGCATAGACTGTATCCTCCACTCCTAGAACCCAAAACTATAATGCTTAGAAGAACAGCCCCCACTATCAAGGATCAAATTTTGCAATTGTATCTCAGTGAAGTTAAAGTCTGCAAACCCATTACCGGACTCGATCTTAGATATCAGAAAAGAAAATCTATCTTGCCATTAAGCGTGCGCCCCATCATCTCCTCTTGGGGCATACCAAAAATGACATGGACCAATCATTTGAGTTCTTGGAACCCACTTCCAAACTAGGAGTCCGCTATGCCTCATACCAACCAACTCCAACTGTGCTACACTGATCAACTCTGTGCTAACTAATATACCCGAATCCTACCAAAATGCACCAAAAGATCTAAATTTGTCTCCATCATTGATGATGTACGCAAGAAACCCCTTGAGTCTAAGCATCTCCCTAAAAAGCAATTCTGCCATTTGCGATGCCTCATACTTCATTGAAATGGTGAAGAAGTGCGTGAACTTGGTTAGCCGATCAACAACTGTATAAATGCCATCCATCAACTCACAAGCAAGCCTATTCTTGGAATATTCCACAAGCAAGAAAGGAGGTGGGACTTCCAATCAGTTGACATCTCTGTGAGCCAATCCAATTTGGCTTGGATCTCTTCTTAAGGTACCTACACACCCTTCTCTCTCATCCTCATTTGATAGTACCCTAAACGCAAGTCCATCTCAGATAGGTACACTAAACTCTTATTCAAATCCATTATACACTCTACTACGAATGATACCTATGCTATTGGGAGCGGGGAGCGGAAGCGAAAAGTGAAATTTTGAAAAGATTCTGTTTTGGGAGTGTTTTTTTTATATAATACATATTTTATTATATTTTGATGCATATATTTAAAAAAACATGTAGAATTCCAAATTAGCTATATAAAACATGAAAGCATAGATATAATCATTTAGTATGCATATAACATCATTCATCTTGGAGCTATAAGTTATAACTTCGTCATCAAATGATCAATCATTAACAACATCAACCTTCAAGTTTAAATAGATAATATTTGCAATCAACAAACTCCAAGAGATAACATCAACCATGAAATGAAATAGAGCATCATATTCATTACCAAAGAGTTGTAAGATAAAGGCAAAGGTCCTACATTTGAAAACCTACTTGTGGTTGGGGGTGTGGCATCTTCGTTGTATGAATTTGATCACCATCCTGATCACCCAAAAGTTCAACCTCCAGAGTCCAAGCTCTCTAATGCTATGGCTCCATCCTCTAAATCAGCCTCCTCTGGATTGATGTCCCAAGTCAAATATGTTTTATCATTCTTGGTCGCATCACAATAATGGGACTGTTGCCGCCTTTCACACTCTTGAGGCGGGACATGGCAGAAATCTTCAAGCCTCTCGGTGTGTCCTTGGGGGAAAGTCTCGAGTCAAGGTTGTCACCTTGTTCTTGACTCCTCCGTTTAGGCAAACTCCTAATGAAGCGAAGGGGGGTAGACCCTAAAAGAGTTGTAAGGCTGATTAGACTTTAGTGCTTATGGTGATAAATTGAGTTATTTAGGAGTTTTGATGAAAGGAAAAACTTAACACGAGATATTTGTAACAGAATTTAAGTACAACAACATAAATATTAAGGTATCATATATCAAAGCACATGGAAACAGATGATTATATAAAAGAGAACCAGTGCCAAATGGAGTTCACAAATAAAGTGTTGTTGTTTTGCTGAAGGAAAAATGTTGCAAGTGCTCTTGGTCTATTTTAAGTTAATGTGAAAAATGAGTGAATTAAATTAGGGGGAAGGGAACTCTCAATATATTCGAAGGTACGGTGAGTATGTACAAAACCCTTAATTGATACAGCTACCCGCAAGGAATATGTAGGTTGGTTGGAGTCTCTGAGACAGTGTTCAACACTACACTGCAAGGGTGTAGCCTAACTGTGCCTTGGGGTCACTGACTAGTCGTTTCTGCTTCATTTGGGTAATTTTCCACCGCAACGGATTAATTCGAGGTGTTGGATTTTCACCTGGGAGGTTTATTGAAATGTGAGAACTAAATATTCTAGTCACCCACGTTGCTTTTGATGCAGGCGACTGATCGGATGAATCGTAGCCAGTGCAGAGCATACACAACAGAGTCTCGGTAATTTTTTAGGATTTTAAGTTCGTAGTGTGTTTAGTTGTTTATTAAAATCCCCAAGAATCTCTTTCGGTCTAAAGCCCTAGTCGGGAGAGCAAGGGGTGTAAATTACTAAACAAAATAAATCAAAGCAGTACAAACACATGGCTTTTCTAATTAATCCTACCACACATTTCTTTCCCCTTTCAGGTAACTCGGGAAGTCGTGGGGTCAGTATTTGTATTACTTTGTAACAAAAATGAAACTGGAAATGACAGAGTATATAGAACTGTAAAGCAAAACTACACTAACAAAAGAAAAACCATGAAAAAAGTGCACTAACGCAAATTCTCCGAAGGGGATGGGGAGTGGGCTCCCTCTGAAGGAGCCTACTCCAAAAATTTTATTATGGTATTTACAATGTTTGAGGTGGATGCTAATGGTCCTTACAAATCTGGGTCCAAAAGCTTACAGGCTTTATGAGTAAGACAAGATCAAGAGTGGTGCTCTGGGAGGTCTTTGAACAACTTAGATCTTTGATTTTCTGGCAGCACTTCTCCTTGTACCGGCAATAAAAGTGAAAAACCAGCCACCTATAGTGCACCAAATGTGCCAAATAAAGCGTTAAAAACAAAAAAATATTAAGTACTGAAAGATTGGAAATATGCACATGTACTTAATAAAACTAGATCTACTTTGAAAATATCACTTTATGTTTCTAGATCTAGATACATGTGTAGATAGATCAGCCTTTAGATATTGCTAGGAAGAGAAACTAAACTACTTAAGCATTTGAGTAACTGTAACTGAGAAAGATTTTTTTTTTCTTTAAAAAATGAAGGAAAGAGAGATAGAAAGAGTGTTGAAAACCTGAGAATGTTGGGCCATGGAGTCTGCTTTGGTGGAACACCGAGGGACTATGTCCTCAAAAAGATCTTGAAGATGGGGAAGATTCAAACTAGCTCAACCCCTTCTACAAGTGAGATCACCTGCAACTTAGAAGTCCTTGCACAAACAGATTGTTAAAACATATGTGTTGTTGGAAAAAGACATTTAGAAAGCACGCAATTAAACTTAAAATACATGCAACTCCAAGAAATCTGAAAAAAGGGAACAGTAAGAGCATAAATCAAACTAGAATAATCCCTTACCTCATTGGGTGGGAGTTCCCCTTCAAGGCTCACAATTAACCAACAAAATGAAAAGACCAATAATACAGATTATATCTCATAAGCACTTGACAATCGCCATCCACACATGAAAAGCATTACACTATAGATCTTGCCTCCAAAGCATTATTTATTCCAAATGATAAACAATACAATACAAGCAATAGCATTCATTCGGTCCTCTGACCATCCCAAAATGAGGAAAGGATCCTTGCTTAAATAACAAAAATGAGACCCAGGGAGTGCTACCAACACTGAAGATAAACTCGAAGTTAACTGAGTTGAACAAAGCAATCAGTGGGGTGACTTCTAAGTTAAATTGAAGTGATGGTATGGAGGAGGTGCCACCTTGGATGAGGTAGAAAACCTCACTCACCAACCAAGCCACCTCACAAACTCCATCTTGTAATCTTCACTCCTTCACGCGACTGTACATATCAAAGTGACGTGAGCTGGAAATATGGTATATAGTGTTGATGTATTTGTAACTTTGGAATGTATTCACTTATATATCTTATGTCTTGTACCTCGATGTTTATTCTGGGAAGTGTCTATAATGTATTTGAGTCATGCCATGCCCCGATGTTCCTATCAGGAGGTTCTATAATGTAAACAAGTCATGGCAAGTCATTATGGGTAACCCTCCTATTGTTCAAGGGTTAAAGTCTCCGCAGTTCCTGGGCACTAGGGTTATTAGACTCTTCTAGAGAAGTCGGCCCTAGTGAGTCATTGTCAAGTCGGGAATTAGTATAAATAGAGAGCGAGCCTCTTTATTTATCATACACTCACTCACACTCAGTTGTAGCGCATAGTTGAGGAAGAAGAAGTTGCTGGGGCTAGAAAGAAAGAGGCTACTGCTGTTGGGATATCATCTTACTGTTTTTTGTGGCTTTGCTATTTGGTGTTGATTCTATCTTTGAGGAAGTTGCGGGGTTTTCTCCTTAATGGTTTCCCCGAGGAAAATCTTTGTGTTCATTGTCTTATGTGTTTGATTGTCGTGCTTGTTATTCTCTCAGTTAAGATCCTAAGTTAATGCTAGCTTAAATGATAAAAATCTAACATGGTATCAGAGCTAACATGAGAAGAAGACATTGTGCAGCTGCGGAAACTAGGGCTTCCTACTTTTTGGATCTCTCTCCACAGATTTTCAACAAAAGAAGGTTGGATTGACTCTCCTCCCCAGGGCGCATCTTTCTGTCAAAGCAGAATCTGATTCTGAGCATTTTCAGTTTTTTACCCGACACTAGTGTCGAAAATTAGGGCTTTCCATAGAGGTGGAATTTTTGAGTGAGGCCAGGCCTGGATTGATCTCCTCCTCAAAATCGAAGTTTAGAGATCAAGATCAAAGCATTTGGTTAGACAGAATTCCGAGAAAGTCAAACCCTAATATGCTCCTGAACCAGCACTGCAGAAATTCAGCTCCAGATTCAGATTTGACATCTTGACCTGGTAAGATCTAAATCTTTTGTATTTCCATTTGATGTTCTCAGTTAAGATGTCTCATCACACCAAGTTTGATGAAAAGCTTGAGGGAGCTAATAACTTCCGAGCCTAGAAGTATAGGATTTCCCTAGTCCTGGAAGAAAATGAGTTGGACTCCTACATCAATGAGGAGATTCTAGTTCCAAAGGGAGGTGAGGCTAAGGCCTTACACAAGAAGAAGTTGGTTATGGCTAAGAAGATTATTGCTGATTCAATCAAGGATCACCTCATACCACATGTGTCCTCTTTAAAGACACCTAAAGCTATGTTTGATGCCCTAACCAAATTGTTTGAAGGAAAGAACATAAACCGGAAGATGACCTTGAGGAACCAGTTTAAGAATGTGAAGATCCAGTATGCGAAGACCATACAGTCATACTTTATAAGGGTCTCCTAGATCAAAGAACAACTTGAAGCAGTAGATGAAGAAGTGGAGAATGCAGATATTGTAATGACCACCTTGAATGGTCTCCGTAGGACGTGGGACTCTTTCATTCAAGGGATCTATGCCAGAAAGAAGTTAGTCACGTTCAACAGACTATGGGAAGAATACTCTCAAGAAGAAGCTCGGATAGCAGCTCGAGAAAAAAAGATGGGAAGTGAAGATCAAGCTCTCACAGTACAATCCAAGAAAACCAGATCTAGCCACCACAGAGGTAAGTACTCTCATCAAAGGAATAACTTTAGAAAGCCTAGAGATAAGTCTAAGTTCATTTGCTATACATGTGATGAAAGATGACACTTTGCTAGAGATTGTCCTAGAAACAAAAAGTAGCTCTCACAAGAAGAAGGGAAACAAGAGAAGATATCATGCTCATGCTACAGAGGAGGATGAACCTTCCACAAAGAGAAACAGACAAGATAGTGATGGTTCTTCAAGTGATGAAGAATATGTTCTGATTTTCGCTCTCACGGGAACTATCACACATGGCAGCAATGATTGGCTTATAGACAGTGGCGCTTCCAAACATATGACAGGATTCAATGGATCCTTTGTGAAACTATCTGAACATGAATCACCTCACAAGGTGAAACTCGGAGATGACTACCAGTATCCAATAAAAGGTATTAGTGAATCCTCATACAAGCTAGACTCTAGAAAGTCTATCAAGATGAAAGATGTATTGTTTGTACCTAGCCTAAAGAAGAACCTCCTCTGCATATCTGCATTTGATGCAAAAGGAATGAGGGTTGCATTTGTAGATGGCCAAGTTCTCATGTGGCCAAAGGGAAAGTCTTTCGATGATGCAGTAGTGATTGGGAAACAAGAAGGAGGACTATACAAATTGAAGGGCCAACTGGAACAAGCTTTGGTTCATGACTCGGTAGAACCAAATGAGCTTTGGCATAGAAGGCTTGCACATGTGCATTACAGAGCACTACCACTTGCAAGAAAAGATGTTGAAGGTCTCCCAAAAATACAGACAAAACATGAAGGTGTATGCAAAGGATGTGCGAAAGGGAAGAACACAAAGAAGACATTTCCAAGTAGCAAGAGCAAGGCAAAAGGAATCTTGGAAATCATCCACTCTGATGTATGCGGTCCAATGTCATCCAGTTCACTAAGCAGGTATGTATACTATGTTTCTTTTATTGATGATTTTTCTAGAAAGGCATGGATATACTTTATGAAGAACAAAGATGAAGTATTCAACAAGTTCAAGGAATTCAAAGCCTTGATCGAGAATCACACAGAAAAGAAGATCAAGACCTTTCGATCAGATAATGGCGGAGAATTCACATCAAATGAATTCAAAGAGCTATGCAAAGACTCAGGGATTAAGAGGGAGTTATCCACTCCATATAATCCACAACAGAATGGGATTGCAGAAAGAAAGAATAGAACGATCATGGAAGCAGCAAGGGCCATGCTTCATGATCAAGATCTTCCCATGCATCTATGGGTAGAAGCTTCTAGAACAACGGTGTATGTACAGAACCGTACTCCACATAGAGTACTTGAGAACAAGACTCTTGAAGAAGTATTCTCCGGCAGGAAACCAAAAGTCAGCCATCTTAGAATATTCGGCTGTCCTGTATACATACACATTCCGAAAAAAAGGAGGATGAAGTTAGATCCTTCAGGAAAGAAGGGTATATTTGTGGGATACTCTGAAAGCTCGAAGGCTTATAGAATATACTTCCCAGGATTCAAGAAGATTGACATTAGCAGAGATGTAACATTTGACGAAGATTCAGCCTACATCAAATCCAGGAAAAGACTGGCTGAAGAACCTGAGGAAACAGAAGCACCCAGAATTCATGATACAACCATGAACGAAGAAATTCAAGAAGAAGATCGAGAATTATAAGAACCTCAAGAACCTGTGGATCCACCTCAGGAGAAGAATCCTCACAAGAGGAAACCTGCTTGGGTATGTGAAATTATCCAAGGTGCAGAAAGATATGGAGCTTCAGGAGAGACACACAGAGGAAGAAAGAGAACTAGGTCCTGCTCCAGTTATGTAGCCTTGCTATGTGACATTATTGATAAAGAACCTTCCAACTATGAAGAAGCGGCCGAAAGGAAAGAATGGAAGGATGCTATGATCGAAGAGTATTAATCGATCATGAAGAATGATGTTTGGGATGTTGTCCCAAGACCAGAAGGGAAGTCCATTGTAACTTCCAAATGGATCTACAAGATCAAGCATGCTGCAGATGAAATCATAGAGAAATATAAAGCAAGATTCGTGGCTCGTGGTTTCTCCCAGAAAGAAGGAATCGATTATGAAGAAACTTTTGCACCTATAGCCAGATACACTTCCATCAGATCAGTACTTGCTCTGGCTGCAGTGATGAAATGGAAGATACACCAGATGGATGTCAAGACTGCTTTCTTGAATGGTGTAGTAGAAGAGGAAGTGTATGTGGAGCAGCCACTCGGTTTTGAGACACATGACAGGGAGTCTCATGTGTGTAGATTGAAAAAAGCCCTGTATGGTTTGAAACAGACACCCAGGACATGGTACGGTAGAATTGATGGCTTTCTATCTAGTTTGGGCTTTACCAATACTAAAGTAGATTCCAACCTTTACTATAAGGTTGAAGATGGAAATCCAGTGATACTCCTACTGTATGTGGATGATCTATTTGTAACAGGTATGGATGGGTTGATTGCTGATATGAAGAGAAAACTTGCTGTCGAATTTGAAATGAAAGACTTGGGTATGATGCACTATTTCTTAGGGATGGAGGTGTGGCAGAATACAGATGGAATCTTCCTTGGACAAGGGAAGTATGCAGTAGAGATTCTGAAGAGATTTGGGATGATGGACTGCAAGGCTATAACCACACCTATGGCATCGAACCTAAAGCTATTGGGTGATGCTTCATCAGAAGTGGTTGATGCTACGATGTATCGTTAGATGATTGGGTCCTTGATGTACCTGACGAACACGAGACCAGATATTTGCTTTGCTGTGAACACCTTGAGCCAGTTCTTGACAGATCCAACATGTTCACTTGATTGCTGCAAAACATATTCTGAGGTACCTGAAGGGTACAATTGATTATGGGCTCAAGTACGAGGCAAATCAGAAGATTAACCTGGAGGGTTATGTTGATTCATATTGGGCAGGCAGTGCCATCGATAGGAAGAGCACTTCAGGATGTTGCTTCAGTGTGGGATCAAGTGTGATCTCTTGGTTTAGCAAGAAGCAGTCCTGTGTGGCACTGAGTACAGCTGAAGCAGAATATGTCGCAGCTTGTTCAGCTAGTTGCGAGGCAGTGTGGCTGAGAAAGCTACTGTTTGATTTATTTGATCTTCAGTTGGATGCTACTTGTATATATTGCGACAACCAGAGTTGTGTGAAGTTGTCAGAGAACCTGGTGTTCCATGATAAGTCGAAGCATATCGAGATCAAGTATCACTATATCAAGGATATGGTGCAGAGAGGAGCATCGAAGCTCTAGTATGTTGCAACGGACGAACAGATAGTTGATGTGTTGACGAAGCCATTGGCCGGAGTGAAGTTTGAGTACTTCAGGGAGAAGCTTGGTGTTCTCCAGATCAAGGTTCCCTCCAAGGGGAAATGATGAGACCTAGAGCCATTTTGACATGGTGAGAGGATTAGGTTCCTTCCATGGTCAGATGTAAGGGCTGAGCCATTCTGTCATGGTGAGAGGATTTGGTTCTTTCCATGTCAGATGTGAGTGCTGAGCCATTCTGATGTGACTATAGGATTGGTTCCTACATGATCAGATATAAGTGATGAATGCCATTCTTGGAATGGAGGCACCTGGTCAGTTACCAGGAATACTCAGTCTAGGACTGAGGCCCATTCTAATATGACTGTGGGATGTAGTCTTACATGATCAGATGTGAGTGCATGGCCATTCTGATGTGATTGAGGG
This sequence comes from Pseudotsuga menziesii, assembly GCA_001517045.1. Classification (NCBI taxonomy): domain Eukaryota; kingdom Viridiplantae; phylum Streptophyta; class Pinopsida; order Pinales; family Pinaceae; genus Pseudotsuga; species Pseudotsuga menziesii. The sequence continues at coordinate 305,175 of LPNX010852005.1, read as the reverse complement.
ATGTGTTCCCACTTGATCAGATATAAGGGTTGATGCCATTCTCTGGGAGAATGAAAGCACCTGGTCAGTTACCAGGAATCCTCAGTTTGGGACTAAGAGCCCTTTCGATGCGATGTTTTCGAACATGGTCGAATGTAAGTGCAGAGCCTTTCTGACAAGATGAGGTCGGATGTAAGCGCAGAGCCTTTTCGACAAGATGAGGTCGGATGTAAGTGCTGAGCCATTCTGGTGCGATGTGTTTACACATGGTTAGATGTAAGTGCTGGGCCTTTCTGACAAGATGAGGTCAGATGTGAGTGCTGGGCGTGCCCTTCTGACAAGATGAGGTCATATGTAAGAGCTGGGCGGGACATTCTGACTTAGGGTCAGATATAAGTGCTAAAGACCTACATGAAGGGTAGGCCTACAACCAGCATGAAAAAGGGCTGGCTCTGTAGCACTTCCTCTGACGAGAAGAATCGAGAGATAGTACCATTCTGAGATAGCACCGATGATGATGATCCAGACTTGATGATGATCTAGATCAAGTGATGATCCAGATGTGATGATGATCCAGACTTGATGATGATCTAGATCAACTGATGATCCAGATTTGATGATGATACAGTGATGATGATCCAGATGTGATGATGATCCAGACTTGATGATGATCCAGATTTGACGATGATACAGTGATGATCCAGATCCCGTGATGAAGAAGACTTAAAGAAGAAGATGACTTAGAAGAAGACTTGAAGACAAAGGTGACTTGAAGATGAAGAAGACTTGAAGACGAAGAAGACTTGAATATGAAGACAACTCGAAGATGAAGATGACGAGATGATCGAGTCGATACAGAGAAGAAGACCAGTGCTGAAAATTGTGTCGAAAGAATACTTTCCTAGTTAAGAGGGAGTGTTGATGTATTTGTAACTTCGGAATGTATTCACTTGTATATCTTATGTCTTGTACCCTGATGTTTATTCTGGGAAGTGTCTATAATGTATTTGAGCCATGTCATGCCCTGATGTTCTTATCAGGAGGTTCTATAATGTAAACAAGTCATGTAAAGTCATTATGGGTAACCCTCCTATTGTTCAAGGGTTAAAGTCCCTGCAGTTCCGGGGCACTAGGGTTATTAGACTCTCCTAGGGAAGTTGACCCTAGTGAGTCATTATCAAGTCGGGAATTAGTATAAAGAGAGAGTGAGCCTCTCTATTTATCACACGCTCACTCACACTCAGTTGTAGCGCATAACTGAGGAAGAAGAAGTTGCTGGGGCTAGAAAGAAAGAGGCTACTGCTGTCGGGATATCATCTTACTGTTTTTGTGGCTTTGCTATTTGGTGTTGATTCTATCTCTGAGGAAGTTGCGGAGTTTTCTCCTTTATGGTTTCCCCGAGGAAAATATTTGTGTTCATTGTCTTATGTGTTTGATTGCTGTGCTTGTTATTCTCTCAGTTAAGATCCTAAGTTAATGCTAGCTTAAATGATAAAAATGTAACATATAGCACATGGCAGATCCACTTTGAATTATAACCTATATAACACATGGTAGGTCCACTTTGAATTATAACCAAGGTTATAATTTAACACACATGTGAAGAGGGGTCCACATCCAAAGCTAGCACAACCTCTACAACATGCTAGCGTGAACTTTGGAGAGGTCGATGTCATCCTCCTTGATTTAACTCGTAACCACTCTCTTGCATTTGTAAGTAATATGATATACCAAGGTTTTAAAATACATGTTTTATGTTTAATGGGGTCCACTCCCATATGCTCACATCCACACTAGCGCTAGTGTGAGGACCTTCGCGTCACCTTTTGCTTTAAAAAAAACGTGACCATCACATAAGCCAAGTTTGACTTGCCATTACAATATGAAGTGGGTCTCATGGCATGAGGGACCCACCTCCATGTCATCCTCACCATTAAAATATTAAATTTTGACTTCTTTTAATTATTTGGCTTTAGTGCATTTTCTCAGAATTTAGCAATTAAATGCCATTATGACACTCTGTTAGCTAGATAATTCCTTTCGGGGTACTTTATCTGCTCGAAACATAGTGAAAGTGGCCCTTGGGGTAAATATGTTGCTTCGGCCTTGAAAATGAGCCTAATCACGCCAAAAACGGACTTCGAAACACACATTTTTTACACTTCGAATTTTTCCATTTAAACCATTAAAAAATGATTTAAAACAGAATTTTTTTTTACTTTTTCTCGAAATCAGACGAAACTATAGGGGGGCCTAGTACATGTCCATACGACTCAATTTGAATTCCTAGCATGTTGAAAAACATTGACATGAAGGCTCTAATAACCTCCTAAGGCTGAAACACCAAGATGACTACCCCAACTTTGGAGGTGTGAGTGAAAAAATCAGAAATTATTAGTCGTTTGTTCAACAACCAATAATAACCAAGGGAAAAAAACACTTTGGGCTAGTTGGCTTGCTGTTTAAGTCTGGGAATCCGATCCTTTTATAAAAAATGAAATGCTAGGACATTTTTTACAATTTTCCCAAGGGGGTATGAACATGTGTTACAAATGTTTTTGAACAGACTCCTAGAAAAAAGCTGTCGGACTTCTAAACTCCGATCATGAACAAGTGTACTTGTTCTACTTCGTCGGCTCACATGAAAAAACCACGAAGTACAACTTAGGTGTTAATAGGGACAACAACGTCAATTTGTAGCGCACATAAACCAAGCTTTCTGCTCGATCTACATTCAAATTGTTTCTTTTCACATTTTGGATGAAGTTGTAAGTGCTCCTACACCTCTCTTTAGAAGAAGTGTTAACAACCTATGAAAGCACCCTCACTGCCAATTTATGCTGATATGTGGTAAAGGAGCAATAAATGTTCCACCATTTTGATAGGACTCAACTTATCTCCATCGTTGGTCGCATTTAGGTCACCAAATACTCCATGTTCATCGATGTATTTGCTCAATTCAATTATTACTTGAGCACACTCCTCTGCCTGATCTACATTCAAAATGTTTCTCTTTAGTGTTCACATTGTGGATGGAGTTGTAGGTGCTCGATGTTTAGTTTTATTAATTGCTTAGATGATATTCTATAACAATTACAATAGTAGGATCACTGAAAGATCAACAAGCACAACAACACAAAGAACACAAATATTTTCCTCGGAGAAACCACAAGGGAGAAAACCCCACAAAACTTCCTCAGTATAGAACTCAACTAGAACAGTGTAAAACCCCAAGACAACTTCTCATGTTTCTTTCTAGCACACTTGTCCTTCTCTCTCTTGCAAACTTGCTTGAGTGAAGTGAGTACACTTCACTCCCTATTTATATTTAACTCTTGACTTGACCTAAAACCTAGCAGGGCCAACTTGTCTAACTAACAGGGTTGACTTGTCTAGTAAGACACCAAAATAATATTTATTATAATGACACATGAGTACTATTGACTCGAGTTACATCCAGAGGTTTACATTGATTCTTTCAATGACTCTTACATGAGCAATCACATCAAATACATCTCCTGAAGGAGGAATACAATTAGTACAATTGGAATATCTTTCGAAGTTACAAAACTTTAACACTCCCTCTTAATTAGGAAGGTATTCTACAAAGGTAGAAACCACTACCACAACTGTACATTTGACTAGTGAGTCTCTGTACATCATAGGAAGCTTTGGAACACCATCATGCATCTTCATCATCAATCTTGAACTGTATTAGTATGTGAATATCGAATCTTCTTCTTCTTCTTCATCATCATCTTCAAAAATACTAGATCATCATCTTCAACATCAGGATGTAAATAATGAATCATCATCTAGAACATCAGTATGTAAATATCGCATCATCATCTGCAACATCGGTATGTAAATACAACAACAACATCATTAGCGTGTTAGTGATAAATCAACATCATCATCTGTATCATCAGCATAGAGATGCTGGAACATCATCATCATCAGTATAGAAATATTGTAACTGTCTCATCAACATCACTATGAAAATATTGAATCTGCCACATCGGTATAGGAATATTGATACTACCTCTTTCCCGCTAATCATCTTGGAGCAGCACCTCAGTGGGTTCTTTGGTAGATCTATTCGGACATTTTGTCTGACTTACTAACCCTTTCGAGCCAACACGCCTAGTCAGACAGATGGATCTTCCTGGAGGCCAACAAGACATTTCTGGCTTATTAACCCTTTTGGGCCAAACAAACCTAGCCAGACATACTAATCCCCCTAGGATCAACAGGCCTCATCTGACTTAAAAACCCTTTCGAGCCAACAAGACTTGTCTGGCTTACTAACCCTTTCAGGCCAACAAGCCTAGCTACACTTACCCTACCCTAGGTTGAGCTACCACACCATTGCAACCTTCTACCATCTTCTTCACTCTCTCTTTCGAGGGAGGTCCTTTCAAACTATGCCAATCTTGTCTCGAAAGTATTCAAACTTTACACGAGACAGAGGCTTAGTCAACATATCTGCCATTTGTTCCTTTGTAGGAACATACTTTTGTTTTATAGCTCCCTTTTGTACCATATTCCAGATGTAATGATATCTAACTTCGATATGCTTCGACTTATCATGAAACATTGGGTTTTCTGTCATCATAATACAATTTTGATTATTGCAATGGATATTAGTTACATCTATTTCTGCATCAAATAATCCTGTCAACATCTTGTGAAGCCATATTGCTTCGCTACAAGCTGAACATGTTGCAACGTATTCAGCTTCTGCTTTGCTAAGTGCAATATTGGACTACTTTCTACTCAACCATGGGATCATGCCTGATCACAAACTAAAACAACATCTTGAAGTGCTCTTTCTATCTTCGGCACTTCCTGACCAATCAGAATCTGTGAATCCATGTAATATGATCTTGCCATTTGATGCATATCTGAGACCATAGTCTAAATTCCCCTTTAGGTCCCTCATTACTTATTTTACTCCTACTAGGTGAATATGTATGGGGTTAACCATATATTGACTTAGAGTGTTTACAACAAAACTTTATATCTGGCCTTGTATTGGTTAAGTACAGTAGAGAACCAATAATCTGTTTGTATAAAGTGACATATACTATTTCTGAAGAGTCATCATTCAATGGATTCAAATTTGTTGTCATCGGAGTAGTCATAGCCTTGTAATCCATCATCCCAAATCTATTTAGGATCTCTACTGCATATTTTCCTTGGTTTAAGAAAATCTCGTCTGGATACTGCCATACTTCAAGACCTAGAAAGAAGTGCTTCATTCCAAGGTCTTTCATCTCAAACTCTGCAGCGAGCTTCTTCTTACATGTGTTGATGGGCTTATCTTCACATGTCAAGAATAGATCATCTACATATAGTAGTAATATCATAAGCCCATCCCCCTCAACTTTATAGTAGAGGTTGGAATCTGATTTACTCTTGGTAAAACCCAAACTCATTAGGAATCCATCAATTCTTCCATACCATGCTCTAGGTGCTTACTTCAACCCATACAATGACTTCTTGAGTCTACATACATGAGTTTTTTGATTATCTGTTTCAAAACCTCGTGATTGTTTGATATATACTTCTTCTTCTATCAAGCCATTTAGGAAGGTTGTCTTTACATCCATCTGGTGTAACTTCCACTTCATTCTGGATGCCAAGGAAAGAATGGTTCTAATTGAGGTGTACCTAGCTACTGGTGCAAATGTCTCCTCATAGTCGATTCCTTCTTTCTGGGAGAATCTGTGAGCTACGGATCTTTCCTTGTACTTCTCTATACTACCATCTGCTGAATAATTTGTCTTGTAGATCCATTTTGAGGATACCATTGACTTGTTCTTTGGTCTTGATACTATTTCTCATTCATTGCTCTTTATAATGGATTGGTATTTCCTCGACCATGGAATCTACCCATTCATTTTTCTTTATCGCTTCTTCAAAGCATCTCGGTTATTTGTCAACGAGATCGCACATCAAAGCCACATAACTAGGGTATGACTTTGGCTTCTTTCTTTCTTTGATGGTTTCCTCTAGGACACCATGTATTTTTGCTTCTTCAATTACTTCTCGTTCCCAGGAAGGCCTTCTTTTGCATGAGATCATTTCACTGGGAAATTTTTCAGGTCTCTAAGGTTTTGTTATGTCATGATCCGGAGACATCTATTCTTTCTCCTCATTTCTAATTGGTTTAGAACCTATATAGCTCTGGGAGTTTCATGCTCCTCTTTGTCTTCCTTGTGTTTCCTTGGTTTTCTGAAAGTTGTATCTTCGTCAAAAGTAACATCTCTGCTTAGTTCAAGTTGATGATATCCTGAGATATAGATTCAATAATCTTTTTATTTCTCACTATATCCTACAAACCATCCCTTCTTTCCTGAAGGGTCTAGCTTTGATATTTTCTCCTTGGGAATGTGTATGTATACCAAAAAACCATATATTTTTAGGTGACTAAATTATGGCTTTCTCCAGTCAACATCTCTTCTGGAGTCTTATTCCCAAGGGTACCATGGGAGATTCTATTTTGTACATATACTATTGTCCTGGTTGTTTCTTCCCATAAGTACATAGGTAGATCTTGATCATGGATCATGGCCTTTACAACTTCCATGATAGATCTATTCTCTACCACACCCTTTTATTGTGGATTATAGGGAATGGTGAGCTCCCTCTTAATCCCATCTTCTTTGCAGTACTCATTGATTTCACTTGATGTGAATTCTCCTCCATTATCTAATCTTAAGATCTTGATCCTCTTTGCAGAGAGGTTTTCTACAAGAGCCTTAAACTCTTTGAACTTTTCAAACACTTCATCCTTCTTTTTCAAGAAATAGATCCAAGTTTTGCGGGAGTATTCATCAATAAAGGAAGCATAGTAAACATACCCACTTAATGAAGTAGTTTGCACTAGCCCGCATACATATGAATGAATAATGTCTAAAATCCTTTTTGCTTTGCTTTCACTGTTTGGATAAGGGTTCTTAGTATTCTTTCCTTGTGCACATCCTTTGCACACCCCTTCACGATTTATCTAAATCTCTGGTAAACTTGTCTCAACCTTGCTCACAATTGGCAATGCTTTGTAATGTACATGAGCAAGTCTTTTGTGTCATAGATCACATGGGCTTATGGTGCTAGTCATCAATGCTGATTTTACATGTCCCTTTAATATGTAGGGTCCTCATTTTTCAGCTCCAATCACTACTGCATCATCTATAGTTTTTCCTTTTGTCCACATGAGGACTTCACCATATACAAAAGCAATTTTGAAACCTTTCTTATCTGAGGTTGAGATAGAAAGGAGAATCTTCTTTAATCTTGGGACATATAGGACATCCTTCATCTTCATGGACTTTCCAGAGTTCAACTTATAGGAGGCTTCTCCCATTCCTTTGATGGGATATTGATAATCATCTCCAAGCATTACCTTGTGTGGGGACTCCTTTTGTACAATACATGAGAGTGAGTCCTTGTAACCTGTCATGTGCTTGGAGGCACCACTATCTACTAGCCAGGTGTCATTCCCAGGTGAGACCGAACTTGTGAGTGCAGAGATCGAAACATATCCTTCACGGGAATCTTCATCTTCTTGATCATTGTATTCAGCATCATGGGCCTGGAATATTTTGTTCTTCTTCTTGATTTGTTCTGCCTTCATGGGACAATTTATGGAGATGTGTCCCATCTTGTGACATGTGAAGCATTCATAATTTGAGAAGTATTTCTTGTATTTCTTAAACCCTTGAGATTTTTTGAGAGGATGGTCATATCTCTTCCTCTTGTTCTTCCTTTGGTATGGACTTCCAAAGCTTGATCCTCATTTTCATTTAGCTTCTCTTCTCTGGCTGGTATTCTTTCTTCTTCTTAAACACATTCTTCCCATAACTGTTGGAACTTTATTAGCTTTCTTCTGGAACAAATTCCTCGAATAAAGGATTCCCAATCTCTTGGAAGACCATTCAAGGTGGTCATTACAATTTTTGCTTCTTCAACCATATCACTAATAGTTTCTAGATGCTCCTTGATTTGAGATACTCTTGTGAAGTATGACTGCATGGTTTTTGACTTATGATCCTTTACACTTTTGAGGTGATTCCTCAAGGTCATCTTCCTTCAAGCAAGTTGGATAGAGCATCAAACATTTCCTTTGGTTTCCTCCTTGAAGATACTTGAGGAATCAAGTTATCTTTGATGAGTCAGCTATGATCCTCTTAGCCTTGCATATCCTTCTTATATTTGGTCTTAGATTCATCTCCTTTTGGTTTTGGAACTTCCTCCTTTATAAAACCTTCTAGATCATTTTCTTTTAGGATGAGCATGATCTGATACTTCCATGCTATGAAGTTTTTAGCACCCTCAAGACTCTCATCCAACTTGTTACTTTTTGTCATCTTTTAATAGAATGAGAACTTCAAATGGAAATAGAAGAAGTAATAGTTACTTGATGAATACTGCTTCTGGCTGACCTTCTTTGGAATGACCTAGGGTTTGATGGAGAAACCCTAAATATTCCAGTTGAGATCACTAGTAGGGATGAGTAATGGAAAATATGTGCTTTCACAAGGCGAGCTAGACTATATCTTTCTTTTTTTGAGATTGATGATGGAGGCTCAAGAAAACTGAATCCCTAGTTCTTCTTGACAGTAGTGTCTGGTCCAAAAATGAACCTTCTTGGAATTCAATTTTGTTTTCACAAAAAGATGCGCCCTACTAGGTTGAGTTGAGTGAGCCCTCCTTTTTGGTTGATCTGTCAAGGGATATGTTCGGAATAACAAACCCTAGTTGTATAGTGTCTCCTTTTAGGGTGGCTCTGATACCATTTTAAGTTTTCTTAATTGCTTAGATGATATTCTAAAACAATTACAATAGTAGGATCACTGAAAGAACAACAAGCACAACAACACAAAGAACACAAAGATTTTCCTTGGGGAAACCACAAGGGAGAAAACTCCGCAACACTTCCTCAGTATAGAACTCAACCAGAATGATGTAAAACCCCAAGACATCTTCTCCTCTTTCTTTCTGGTGCACTTGTCTTTCTCTCTCTTGCAAACTTGCTTGAGTGAAGTGAGTACAAATGAAGGGGGTGCCTCCCTATTTATATTTGACTCTTGACTTTACCTAAAACCTAGCAAGGACAACTTGTATAGTAAGACACGAAAATAATATTTATTATAATGACACATGAGTACTATTAACCCTACTTACATCCGGAGGTTTACATTGATTATTTCAATGACTCCTACATGACCAATCACTTCAGATACATCTCCTGAAGGATTAATACAATTAGTAGAACTGGAATATCTTCCAAAGTTACAATACTTTAACACTCCAACGCCTCTCTACACAAGAAAAGTTAACAACCTATGAAAGTACCCTCACCACCAATTTATACAGATATGCAATAGATGAGAAATACATGTTTCACCATTCGATAGATCTTTGGTTGTATGAAGGTTACCAAAGACTCCATGTTCACTTATCTATTTGCTCAAAAATTCACTTTGTACTTGAGCACACTCCTCCTATCATGGACCAACTTGTCTAATGCAAGTATATACCCATTCTGCACCTCTAGATCTATGTGTGGTTTTCTCTTAACTCCACCGTTAGGTGCTAGTTGGGCCAACCAAGATGGAAAATAATATTTTGTGTAAGGAGTAATGACATATGCTAGGGCATGGAGTGGAACATTTAGGTAGAAAAACCTTCCAATGCTTAATAAGTGATTTTTCTTGATTCAAGTGTAAGTTTTTATTAAGGCCGTGATAGAGGAGTTCAATCAACTTCAACAATTAGGCATCAACACCACCAACATCAAGGTACATAAAGAGGTTGATGTGCTTGATTCAGTTCCAATCCTTTACCCTCATACATGAAAGAATCTAGTGGAAATGTTGCAATCCTGAAATCTTGAAAACTATTTAGTCTGCTGAATTTTGAATGGGATATAAAATTCTACTTTTTGCATATGAAGTCTGATGAGGTTGGAACCACTCTCAAACATCCTGAAACAATTAATGGCAATGTTAAAAATTTAAATAAAATGATAGAAAATGAAATATAAGGAAAATACCACTTTTACTTTAAGAATTTAACATTACCATATAATACATCCCCTAAGTGAACTCTAACCGTGCCCAAAAATCCAACTAAAACCATGTCTTGGTTACAAAAACCAGAAAAACAAAAACAAAAACGCCTCAATCCTTGGGAGAGCTGAGGGAGTGTTTTTTGTCTCCTAGGAGCGCTTATGGACCGAAGATTCCTCATCGCTCCCTAAGCGCTCCTAAAAAACAGGGAGCGTTAAGGAAGCGCAATTCCCAAAAATGATCCCAAGAGGAAGCGATCAGGAATTGCGATTTTGGGAGCGATTCCTAATTGCTTCCTATAGGAGCGCGATTCAGAGCGAAGGAGAGGGGGGGGGGATTCCCCGCAGCTTAGAATGATACATCCTTGTGCTTGAACAAAGCTTCCATCTGTTTGGCGGACACACTCCTTGGAGCACCATTAGACATGCCTCTTAGAACTACTATCGTACCACTTGCTACATTAAACCCCATCTCCATTGTTCTATAGCTCATTGAAATTGTGCCCAAAGTACTAGCCCATTGTACACCCAAGACTATCTAAGCATATGCCAGCTCGACCACGTAGAAATCATATGTCAAACTGAAGTTACCTATTGACATATTCAACCACAGAACCCTCCATATGCATAGCAGAGTGTGCCCACCATCCACCTCCATAATGAATCCTCCAAAGTCCTCAATAGGAATATCTCTCCTGTTCGTCAAGGCCATTCTATTAAATTGTGGGTTGCCCCATCATCTATCAAAACCGTGACTCCTTGTCCCTGTATGACTACCCTGACCTGGAAAGTGTTAAATCTAGGAACACTTGATAGGGGAACAATGGTTCCTCTCATAGTATATACTTGGGGTTGATCTCCCGTTCCAGTGCTCTGCTCACCATCTTGAACTTGTTCTTCCTCCTCTTCCTCGTCGCCATCTAAATGCACGTCTATGTAATAAACCACACCTTTACCCATGCAGTCGTGTCTCGGTTCTTAAGGCTCCTTGCAGATGTATCATAACTTCTTCCTCCTCCATTCGATTCGGGTCACATCTTCCAATTTGCTCTTCCCGGTCTCCTCCTTCTAGATGGGCTTCTTGTCTTTGGCTTTCTGAGGGATGAAAAGGGTTGGACTGAAATTTTCTCTTTGGAGTTGCATCCTCCATGTCCCGGGCTCTAATGATGGCATCTTGTAATGTTGCGGGCTTGAAGTCTTTAACCTAACCACACGACTCAGATAAACCCTCGATGAATAACATAATGAGCCTAGGTTCTAACACATCATTCACCATGATTGCAAGCCATTGAAACTCTGATAGGTAGACATCCATTGTACCTATATGTTTGAGTTGTTCTAGCTCCATTAAGTGTAACTTTGGATCTTTCTTGTCAAACATGTCCATTAGGAACTGTTGGTCACCCTATATGCTAATCAATTACAACTAGCACACATAATGCTCAATATGAATTGTCAACCCATGGAAGTCTTTTGTTTCAAAGATAATTATCACAATCTATGCATAAACACTTAAGGAGCTGATCCAATGAATGAAAACTTAATTGTCCTACCTATCTGCTCAGTCAAACTCTTCTCATGGCTAAAGCTAATCTATTTTATCCATCTAAGAATTTAGAATTGCATTTACCTTCCTACAATCATTACTCTAATGATCACTGATCTAGAAAGAATCAAGCTAGACTTACTTTGCAGAAAGTAAATTCTAAGAATATCAGACTACCAGAAATTAGCTAGGATCTGTCTAAATTATCTGCTATGCAAACTATAAATGAGAGTAAGGAATCACACAAATTGCAATCATAATCTAACTAATTCAATAAATTCCAAGAAAGATAAATAACAGAAATGAACTAGAGTCGAGCTTGACTATAACAACTAACCAGTACACTTGCATAAAGGGAACTATCCTGCACAGTTGACTGTTACACCACACAGTTGCAGCTAATCAGAATGCAAGCATTAACTATCAAAGGAAAATGCAATTATCAATCATCAATGTTGTAGCTCACTGTAAAATGCATCTATTGTAATTCCACACCACACAACATAAATAAACTAAACATCTACTTAACTCGACAATCTTTGTGGGAAGGCGGGCTTAGTCTTCGAACAGAGACACCGTGAACTAACACAAATTAAAACACAAAGATATGAAGAATTCTGCTCCTTGAATTACAAATGGTAATTCACAGTTACAACACTTTGTTACAACTCACACAGTCTAATATCAATTAACCAACCCCGAGCTCAGATCGTCTTCCCATATTTATACATGAATGGCACAATTCAATTCCATTAATATCGGGCAGCCATGAAGATCTACGATCTTTAGGATGACTTGTTATAGTAGTTACAGCCGTGAATGGAATTGAATGAAGTCGCTAAATATGGAAAGCGTTGTTGTTTTGGTTGTCAATCGATCAAGAGACTCATCTGACCGGGAAATACTCTTGTCTGTTACGGTGATGCCTTGTTGCAGCGGAGTCCTGTGACAGCTATCACAAGGAGGGATGATCAAGTTGTTTCCATTCAATGTGAGGAATTGGAATTGAGGAGTAACATCTGGCACCCATCGTACCTTCCTCCTCCGTCTTACTGGGCTGCTACATTTGTGTCTCTTAATGCTTTGAACTTATCTTAACCAAATCGACACAAGTTAGCATAAATTAAAGGATAGAATTCACAACCATAACAATCTTAGGCATTAATAAAGTAAGGCAATAATAAATCATACCTGTAAGAATTTATGCTCAAATTGAGGAAAAGGCTTCTATATAGTTTATGAGTTTATGAAAATGAGGCAAGACAAGGAAAAATGAAGTAATAAATATAGTAAAAAAGGGACTATTTCAAGGCCCAACATCTTCCCCCAACTATTTAGTTGCATGTCCCCATGCAACAACTTCCACTACTCCGAATTTGAAACTAGGTCCATACTCTGTCTGTGGAGATTGGTGAGGTTGAAGGAATGTTTAGGTGCTTCCCTTGAGTGCACAAATCCATTACAAGCAATCCATTCCTCCCAACACTGTCTCTCTTCCCTCTCAGTCAAAATATAATTACTCATGTATGGTTTCACTGGTATCCATATAAGAGGAAACTTAAATCTCAGTCCCAGCCATAATGGTCCACATGCTTCCATGCACCCAACATACCCAGGTACCCTAAGAAGAGCTTGTTTTGAAAATTCCCAAAACAATATGGATCTCTTTCCCTCGAAGATGAGGAAGAAGCTTTCCATCTATGCTTGCTACCTTTTAGGGCATACTGCTGCTGTTTGGAGATTGTCTGGACGCAGGTAGTGATGACTGTCCTTTGTAGGTCCTTCAAATGCTGAGTCTTCATGGGATATTTGAGAGACATTTCATGCTCTACGATGAGGGATCTTGGATGTCTGGGTTCATCTCTGATCCAAAGAGTAGAATTACCCTCATTCCTATTGATAGTCTGAAAGGCATCCTACCATTGTACATGATTGGAAACAAAAGAAGTGAAAGATCTCAACTGGACATCCCCCAAATAGGCCACAAGATTAGATTGAAAATCAACATAGCATATGCAATGTTGTGCAAATATAATTCACATAACAAGTTTGGATCCCCAAAATCACCATGTATAAAGGTTTCCAAGAACTGAGGGGAAGTCATCAGCTGATATGGTCTTCCTTCCTTCAATGCCTTCAACTTAAATAAAGTCATCAGTTCATAAAGAAATATAGGGTAAGAAGGAGATGGGGCCCTACAACCCAACGATTCCTGAGAGAGACTGTACATCTGATCTTTTTCCTGTCGCATGGAATTAAACTTCCTCAACTCTTTCAATTCTTTTTTAACACTGTTCCACTGGAATTTCTGGAAGATCAATTTGTCAGCCCATTTCTCTCTCAATTCCTTGATAGTCTTTCTATAATCATGGAGAGGAACCATCCGTTCTTTACATTGATCAACATGTTTTTCCATTTAACAAATTCAAGTTTTAGCAATGAAAGCCCCCTCTGTAACTCCTGTATTCTTTCATCACTAGAGTCATTTTCTTCATCAGTCACAACAGTTTCCATCATCACGTCTAGAGGTGCTGGTTCTTGTGTAGCAGCACTCTCTTCCTGTGTTCCAATCTCATTTTCTTCTAATTGAGTGGAAACATCAACAAAATTCTTGAAGATGTTGGTTCTTGTGTAGAAACATCCAAATTCTGGGAATCGCTTAGAGTGCCTCCTGTTTGAGTTGTTTCTTCAGTAACAGGTTCTTGGAGTGTTGGTTCTTGTGTAACAGTCTCCTGTTCCGAGATGACTTCAGTGTTTTCAGGTTGCTGACATTCTCCCTGGACTAATTATGTATCTTGATACTGTTCTAGGGTCACATCAAGATTCTCTAAGTCCTGACCAAGGATTATATCCACTTCTAGCTCATTTTCTTTTATTAGCTCCATGGTAGGTACTTATTTTTTTTCTTCCCTTGCCTGTGCAGGTTCTTGTGCTGCTAATCCCCGCACTATGACTTTATACCCTGCCTGGGTGAATATTTCTCCACATTCTGGACATACCACTTCTTCATGTCCTTCACCTCCCAAAACAGGAGGTGAATCCTCCCACTGATCTACAGCCTCCACCAATGTGTTCAATCTTTTCTCTACCTTCTTCCTACATACTTCTTTCCAACTCTGCAATTCATTCCGAAGCATTTGTACCTCCTCTTTTTAGCATATCATTCTCGTACAAAACACTCTCACTTTTAGGCTCCTCTTCAGCAGGTTCTTGTGGAGCGGCGGTTGATCGGGGTGTCAGAATGGGAAATTCAATATTTGCCCACTTTGCACGTGCCGCTTCTGTTGCTGTAACAGATCTAGTTCTCCTTCTTTTCACTTGCCTAGATGAGCCTTCTCCTTTTGATCTTATCCTTCTTCAGTGTGACACAGAGGTCTCCAATTCTGAGACTAGCTTAGAAGGATTACCCCCCAATTCATTATCTTACCCTGTTTCAGCCACCAAAACTTCTTCCTCAATTATAGTTCCCCCCAACTCAGGGGAAGATTCAATATTAAAAACCTCCAACTCTTCTTCCTTTCCTAACTTAGGTTGGTGTCCCAGACTCCCACTCTGATACTGAGGGTTTGATTCTTGAATTTCTTCTTCCAATGCGGCCTTTGCAGCCACAACTTCTTCTGTCACAGCCTATATGGCTGCTCCAGCCTCAGCTGTTACTGTTGAAGCTTCTATTGTTAAAATTGTTTCTTTTAAAATTGATGTTGTAACAGGTCCCTCCTGAACATTCTGATCCTGTTCTTCCAACATTTCAACCTCCCCCCCAACTAAATTGAGGAACGTCGGTCCTCTTCCTCTACTTCAATACCAACCATCTCTAATGAAGGTTACTGAAATTTCCCAACCCCAGCAAGAAATTGTGCCCAAGTTTGGTTCTGCTGTGCTAATGATATTAAGATTAATAATTTAATTAAGCCATGATTGGTAACAAAAGGAAGTGGGTGCCAGGTTGTTCTCACATAACCAACCATGTAATGTAGAGTTTTCAAAATATAAAATGGCATGTTAAGTAGATTACCATGGTGTAAATGGGACAAAAGGGGAAATTCAGAGAGATAGACAATTTTGTACCTTTCTTCACAAGTAATGTATTTCTTTAGGAAGATGGCAACTTGATCCTAGGGCCGAGGTAATGATTCCAACGCTTTTCCATGGCCTCTTGGTTGAACATTCTCATCGGCTGCAAGAAAATCCTGCACTGCAGTCGCATTTTGCGCTTTTCGTCCAAACCAGCTCCTTCCAACTTGAGGCAAGCCAGTAACTTCCGCCACAGCCACCTCTATAACATCTATGCACACTCCCCTGACCATAGATTGAATCACAGTCAGGTTAAGGGAAAACTGTAATAGTGTCTTTGTTTGGAAGCCATTTAATCGTTGAATATACACAGTCCACCCAGCCGCTTCAAAGATGGCGAAAACCTCCTAGTTTGCATGCAGGGTTTCTATATTTTTAGGTTCATGCCTGACTGGATTACCCATATCGCCTGTCCTTCGTAGTTCTGATGGTGAATACATAGATTACCAATTCGGGAGTGGAAGTTGCAGGGTATGAACAAACACAAACAACTAAGGTTGGAAATGGGTATTTTAAGAAAGTTGATACAACTATGGAAATGGAATAATTGGCAAGTCTTGGTATGGATCAGGTAGAGGTGATGGTCTTGAAATGGATACGAGTGCTAATTCCACATAGTCCTTGGTAGTTATATAATGGGTATGGATGGCTGATAGGGACTAAAGACAAAGCATAAATATTATTGTCGCATTGATTATTAATTGATGCCTAGTCATGTAAACGGTCAGAACTCGTACCTTTGGAATATAAACTGAGCCTTACTATCCATAACGGTCCAACTTCGTCATCATGTCCATTAAAATAATAAAAAATACATAATTGTGCATGCGTTGTTATGAGCTGGCCACCGCCAGCTGAGCTGGCCACTGCCAACTGAGCTGGCAAGTACATCCATGGCAAGCCAATGGATTTTTAACATTCTTGGTAGAACTGTGGTTGGAGCTAGCAGAGTCACAGTTGTGAAAATAGGGAAAATAGACAGAGTTTAGCGGAGTCGCGGCTGGAAAATAGGACAAATCTGGCGGAGTCACAGCTGCGAAAATAGGAAAAATAGGAAGAATTTGGCCGGGAGTTGCTGCTGGAAAATAAGACAAATCCGGCGGAGTCACAACTGTGAAAAATGGGGAAAAAAGACGGATTTCACGGAGTCGCAGTTGGAACATAGGACAAATCTGGCGGAGTCACAGCTGCGAAAATAGGAAAAACAAGAAGAATTTGGCGGAGTCACATTTAGAAAATAGGACAAATATGGCAGAGTCAGCTGCAAAAAATGGAAAAACAGGCAGAATTTGGCGGAGTTGTAGCTGCGAAAAATGGAAAAATAGGCTGAATTTGGCGGAGTCGCAGCTGGAAAATAGGACAAATATGGCAGATTCATAACTGCGAAAATAGGAAAAACAGGAAAAATTTGGCCGAGTGGCAGCTAGAAAATAGGACAAATCAGGAGGAGTCATAGCTGCGAAAAATGAAAAAATAGGCATATTTTAGCAGAGTCGCAACTACAAGAAATGGAAGTTAGTGAATATTTAGCTGATTGGTTACTGCTGCTAAATTGTTCATTTTCTTCAAGGATATATTATAACAGGAAAATAATCTAGGGTGCCAACAATCATCTGGACCAGTCGCGACTGCTGCTCCTCAAGTAGATTCTTGTACACATTCTTCAAAAGAAAACCGATAAAAGCGTAAAAGAAAATAAAATAAAAGTAAAACAAAACAACAATTTATCTATGTACAGATTCTTGTGTGGAAATTGCAGTGTTCCTTTTTAAAAAATTTGTGGGAGCAGAAAAAAAAATACTGCCCTTGCGTTAACTGATAACCTTGATCAGCTGCAACATGCGAAATGAATGCATCCTTTGAAATCGACTTATGATACAGTTTCAGCCTGTGATCATTAGCGAATAATGGCGTCTGATTTTCATCAATAGTAATCAGGCGGAATGTGCCATTATCAAACACCTTGTCTATTTGGTAGGGTCCCAACCATCTTGTACGCAATTTGCCTTTAAAATCCCTCTTGAACCTTGAATTATACAATAAGGCACAGTCTCCTTCACAGAAGACTTTCTTCTTTATGAACCGATCATGCCACTTGGAATGTTGCTGTTGAATTAACGTTGTATGATGCACAACAACTGTGCGCTTCTCATCTAGTTCATTTAACTGATCCAATCTGTTCCTTTGAGCTTCTGTCAAATCTAATTTTGCTTCCATGGTTGTCTTTAGAGTTTTAATTTCAAATTCAATGGGAAATACAACGTTCTTACCGTACACCAATTCGTATGGGGAGAAACCCGTAGTGTTGCGCCATGTGGTGTGATATGCCCATAATGCCTAAGGAAGTTTGTCAACCTAGTCTCTGTGATGGCTTCTAATTGTTTTTGTAAGGATAGCCTCAATTACCTTGTTGGTGCTTTCCAATTGGCCATTGGCCCGTGGATGATATGGTGAAGTTATCCTGTGCTGAATGTGATATTTCTGCAACAAAGATTCCAATTTGCGAGACACAAACTGCGGTCCTCCATCTGTAACTATCTCTTTGGGTACTCCAAAATGGGTGAATATTCCTCCATATAAGAAATTCATTACAGCTTGATCATTGGGCTTGACCAAAGCTACAACCTCCACCCATTTGGTAACATAATATAAAATTTCCACTTCGAGGGAGGGTTGATAGGCCCTACAAAATCCAGGGCCCATCTATCGAAAGGTTCAACCAACAGCTGTGGTTGAAGAGGCATCTTATCTAGTCTGTTGGGTTGGCCCATTATTTGGCAACTATCACAATCCTGAACATATTTTTTCGCATCCTTGAACACCATGGGCCAAAAATAGCCCATTCGTAACACCTTATGACTGGTTCGTTTGTCACCAAAATGTCCCCCACCGGGCTCATCGTGGAAAGCCTTTAAGATACTGAAAATTTCATCCTCCCTTACACATCTTCTAATTTCCAAATCGAGACCTGTGTAGAAAATATGCTCATCAATCTAGCAGTACCTGGAACTATGTTGTATAATTTTTCTTCTTTCTCTCTTTGATTAATGTGCTAGAAGCTTTCCTGCAGCCAAATAGTTAGCAACATCTGTGTACTATGGGGAACGAGTTGAAAGTGCAAACAAATGTTCATTAGAGAAGGAATCTTCGACTGGTAAACTGTCATCATTGTTAGTAAGTCGAGATAAAAAATCAGCAACAAAGTTTTTCTTCCCTGGTCTGTCAATGATTGTAATATCAAATTCCTCGAACAGTAACAACCATATAGTTACTCTAGCATTAGTGACAGGTTTGTTCATTAAGTACTTAATGGATGTAATGTTTTGTTTTTGATAAATAGGAATTGGACTGAGGACCTTTAATACCGGGAGCACATTAGGACAATTATTCAGTCATTAGTATTGTAAAGAGGGCCTTATTTCTTTAGTATTAAAGTCAACTTGAAATTAGAATTGCATGCATGCAAAAGTGAGCATAAACCCTAAAAGTGACATGCAAACCCTAAAAGTGCATAAGGATCTATTTAAGAAGGGTTATGGGACTAAAGGAGATAGCTATTGTTATTGTTAATTGATTTTGGAGTTTTAAGCAGCAGCACAGCATGCAGCTGCGACAGTTGGGGTTGGAGACGGTGTCTTCAGCTAGCGAGGGTTCGGCAGTGAGATATCTGCCATAGTCTCTGATTGGGATAGATCATCCAGGTCTATCCATTGCATCCATCATATACTATAGTATTTGGAGATCCAACACATTCTGAAGGGTTATTAGTAGATCCACGTTTTGTAGCCGGAAGTAGCAAGGAAAACACAGAAGGATTTGCTGGGACCACAAAACCTAGTTTTTCCTCCACATGTCGGCTTCCTCTTTCTCAGTAGGCCTATCCTACAATATGCAGTGATTATCAGCCATCCGTTTGCTCACCTGGAGCAGCTATCAACCAAACATATCAGTTGGGGGCGTGAGCAGCAGAATTGCCAATCAATTCGCTAGGGCACTTAGAGGCAGTAAAACCTCCGCATGTGCCAGGCCATCTCTCCGGCATCAGCAGACGGACAAGCTCAAAAATTTTCAGCTCGAACGAACCTCTCCTCATACAAAAATGTCACCTTCAGTTTGGAGGGTTTTTTACGGCACTGCAGGGCGGTAACACCGGAGGAAAAGAGCATTATTAGACCACCCATTTGGATCCTTATGCATGCAGCTATCTCTGGAGTCATTATCAGCGAGAATATCAGTGGTAAGTGTTAATTTCTCTCTGCAAAACCCTAACCCTAATTCATCTATATTTTAGGGCATTTTTGCATGGCGAGTTTGCATTTACAGTTATTTTGCAAATTTATATGAGATTGAGTGTGCGAGTCAGCACTATCATAGAACATTAGAGAATATCAGTATTCGGGATATTACAATGGATGAATGGTTAGTGTGCACAAAAGTGGAGTATGCAGTGATATAATGCCTAAATTTATTGGTACAATGGAAAGGAATTCCTTTTCTGTGACAGTGTAGTTTAGTTTTGTAGGGGCCAAGTTCTTACTGATATAATAAATTGCATATGGAGCATGACCTTCCTGTTGTCCCAATACTGCTCCAATGGCAGTATCTGAGGAGATGTGAAAAGGAAGATCCCAATTGGGCCCTCGTAAGATAGTGGCTGTGGATAGCCTTTTCTTAAGTTCAGTAAACATTATTTGGCATGCATCATTCCAATCAAACTGTACATCCTTCATCAACAGAGTGAATAAAGGAGAGGCTAGCTTGGAAAAAATTTCTATAAATCTTTTGTAGTAACTAGCATGCCCTAAGAAGCTATGTACCTCTCTTTGTGTTCCAGGAATGGGTATGTTTTCAATTACCATAATTTTAGATAGGTCTACCTGGATACCATCAGTAGAGATGAAGTGACCTAGAACTACACCCTCGCTCATCATCATATGGCACTTTTAAGTGCTTAAAGATAGTTGGGTTTGTTCACAGCGTCCTAAAACCTTTTCTAATTTTTTCAGTGCTTCCTTAAAGCTACTACCGTATGGAGTAAAGTCATCCATAAAAATTTCCATGCAGTTGTTTAACATCTCGGGAAAATATCCCAATCACAGCTCTCTGGAATGTGGTTGGTGCATTACACAACCCAAAAGGGAGTACCCTGTATTTCAAGGTACCCTGGGGACAGGTGAAGGTGGCCTTGTCTTGGTCCTCGAGAGCAATTTGGATTTGATTGTAACTGCTAAATCCATCCATAAAGGAAAAAAACTTCTTCCCAGACAAGGTATCAAGTACCTGATCAATAAAAGGTAGGGGAAAATGGTCTTTCGTCGTTGCTTTGTTTAACTCTCTATAGTCTACGTAGACTCTCCATTTCCCATTCTTTTTTGGTACTGTCACGAGTGGAGAAACACACTCTCTGTCTGAAATTGGGTATATAAATCCCGCTTCCAAGAGTTTTTGGATCTCTTTCTTCATATATCCCTCAAGTTAGGGTTCATCCTTCGTTGTGGTTGGCACACTAGTTGGGAGTCACTTTTGATGTAAATGTGATGAGTACATAGATTAGAAGGGATGCCCTTCATATCTGTGTATTCCCAAGCAAAGGCTCCCTTGTGCTGTTTCAGTAGAGTGATCAGGCGTTCCAACTCATCAGGGGCGAGATTCAGATTAATGTTCAATGTATTTCCCGCCTCGATTTCCACTAGAATACTTTTCGAGTTTTTAAGTACTAGAATTATGTTGGAATCACTGTCTAAAGTCTCTTCTGTTAGATTTTCTTGTTCTTCTTCCCCTAAGGTACAGTTCAAAACTTGATAGACATGTTTATTGACATATGTGGGCTCACAGATGAAACTGTTAATAGTTTCGTCTTCTATTTCATGATTAAAAGTTAAGGCCCTCCCTATTGTTAATAACGGCTGAACGCCTTCCTCGTCCTCCAGATCCACCCACAGTGGAGTTTCACTTTCAGATTCTGAGCTGGGTCGAGCTGGAGGGTATAAAGTCTGGCTTTTAATATCAATCCCGTCTGAAATGGTCATGGACCCCGATCGATAGTTGATGCAAGCATCTGCTGTGGCTAACCAAAGTCTTCCCAGGATCACCATATGTCCCCCTAGCTATGACTTTGGTTGCACTGACCAAGAAGTTTGCAGGGTATTCCCATGAATTGACAGAGACTAAGAGATCATTGTACTTGGTTGAATTCTATATCAGGGAAGTTTTGCTGGGTTTCTCCCCCAAGAAAGTTTCCTAGGATAAATCTCTATGTTCTTTTCGTGTTGTTGTTCTTGTATTTCTTTCAGTGATCCTATTGCATATGGTTATGATTTATTGATAATAAATGTTTTAAGATCTTGTATTACCATTAAAATTCTAACAATAATTTTAAGCGTTATGATCCACTACAGAGCTTAAGGTGACCTCCTATGGCCATATCCAACATAAAAGAAATACATCTCCATGTGTCAAAGGGCAATATACATCAATGCACTGGCACACCTAATACAATCTCTACTAAGAACCCCAAGTCACAATAATCATCTCAGCATGTTGGAAAATGACCTATGGAAATCCACAAATATCCTCCCAAAAGCAGTTTGTGTTGGGCGATCATTATGTAACCCTTGCAAATATAGGGGTAACAAGGTGTAGCTTAGGTGGTTAAGATAGAGTTTTGTTATTTTCCCCACTTAGGCCTGATTCCTTCTTGTGGCTTACTTTTATCTTGTGGTCCAATTTGCCTCCACAAAGCATTGTTTCATGTGGATCTCACTAGGTGAAATCCCTAGCCAATTTGGTGCATTAGGGTACCCTAGCACAATTGCTTAGTGAATATCTTCTTTCATAATTCTGCAGGTGCAATTCCTATGATTGATCACAAGCAATGGAAAAAAGGATATATGTAAATGAAACGAGGAAAACCCTAAGAGTAATGAAGCCCTAGATCAACAACAACATCAACATGACTAGAATTAGAAGTACAAGTAGAGACAAAGAGGGAAAAGTGGAACCCATGTCTCCTTATATCATTGTGAAAGGACCAATGTGAAGCTTGATGATATCCTTTGAAGAGTGTCTAAGGATGCCTAAGTTAGGAGACACAATCCTTGGAAGAGCTTTGGAATGAAATGAATTGTAAACCTCTTTATAGAAGTTTTCCTGCATGAGTGGGTTGGGTGGGTAGTACTCATCATGGCATGATTCTAGTGTTGAGGTCTCCTAGAGGTAGGGTGCTTGTTAGTTTTCAGGGAGGAAGTCCATTGTCTCACTAATTTGTGGACAACAAGGTCAAAAAGTGGAGTTTGATAGGTGCTTATTGCCACAAGCAATTGAGACACATTGAAAGAAATACGTGATGACCTTGAAATTACGAGGTATAGATCATTCATTTGCAATGGATCATTTGTCAGAGCATTATATATTGCATCCCCTACACATACTCCCAATGAACATGGGATAGAAACAATTCCCAAACCTTGAACCCATAAAGAGTTATGGGTTTGATGACGGTGTAAAAAAAAGTAACTTCACAGGGTTGTCTAAAAATGGAAGTGGAAACATTGGTGCTTGAGTGCGCCAAGGAAGCATACCTCTTGCAATGAAGGTGTTGGATAGTAGGCCTTATGGTGAACGAGGACCTATGAATTGAACCCTAAAATATGTGTAGGTTATGGTAATGTCCTGCATAATAAGTGGAAAAAATCCTCTAGAGATTTCTTCCTTATGTTTAAAACCGTGACCTTTGTTTTTCTTAGGTTAACCATCATTTTCTTAAGACCACAATAGTTGGAAAGAACATTTCATAACATTTGAAGACCCTTAGGGAAGAAAGAAAAAAAACCACGTTGTTCACAAACATGAGTATGGAAATCAAGATGTGGTGTAGGATGCAACAATCATCTATATGAGTGTTCTCTCTAAGAAAAATCCTCTAGGTCATCAGTGTGGGGAGACAAAGAGGTGCAACCTCATTTTGACCCCAATGCTACTCTTGACTTATTCATAAAATTCCTTTTGTGTGATGTCACTTTAATATTGTCTCATAGGGCCTCAAGACGATTACAATGAGGGACTTACGGAAACAAATGTCCCACAAGCTTTTAACATTGATTCACTCCAAAACTGGGTCACAAGCCTTCCAAAGTTCTGCTAAACAACAAAAGGACTTGGAATACCATTGTCTATCATCCTTTAATAATAACATTGAGTGTGTAAATTGTTGGAAACATGGATCAAGCTAAACTAGCTTACCTATCTATGCAAAGCAATTATAGATCAATAATAAGTACAAAAGAGAACAAGAGAAAAGAGAACATCATATATACATGGATCACCCAATTGGGCTACGTCCACATGAATATAGTCTTCTATTATCTCCAGAATATCTTCTCAAGCTTACAAGAGAGCAATGTCGAAAACCCCAATACAATACAGAAATATCAAGTTTGTTGTTTTGATGTGACTCCCTTGACCCTATTATATACCAAGAGATGAGGAGGAATTACTCTCACATATTACATGTGGGATAATATAATTCTCCTAAATAACATCTCTTTATATAGTGATGGATATCAAGAGTATAGTTTACCATAATGAATATGGGATATAATGTATTACTCTTTTACATAAGAATGTGGATATCTTTCGAGATAATACAAAAACATTATTACCTTCCAAGGAATATAAAATATTCCAACACTCCCCCTTAATAATGGTCGGGAGAAAAGCCCACTAACAAAGGAAGGAAGGAGTCATTACTGCTCCCCCTTGATGACAACTTTCCTCATCCCAAGTAAATAACAAAGATGCATATATTTCGTTATTGTTAAGGATTTGGCGAAGATATCGGTTGCTTGTTGCTCGATAGGACAATACTAAAGAGAAAGAATACCATCCGCGACGAGACCTCGAATGTAATGAGAATCAAGATCAAGATGCTTTGTCTTGGAGTGATATACCAGAGTGTAAGCAAGTTGAATTTCACCCTGATTGTCACATTTTAACACAGCGGATGATTTCAAAACTAGACCAAGCTCAGTGAGAACATGTCGTAACCAAACTGCTTCTTTAATTTTTTCTTTGGCTACTCTATACTCTGTTTCACATGATGATAAAGAAACAGTCTTCACCTTTTTGTTGGACCAAGAAATCGGACCTGAACCAAGTTGAAATATATAACCAACAGCCAACAGTTGACCGTTGATCAGAAGTGTCACTTGCCTAATCAAAATATGTATAAGTAGAAAGTAAAACTGTAGCACTGCTCGAATAAAAAACACCATAATACAATGCCCCCTGTAAATATCTCAGAATTATCTTGGCTTCTTGCCAATGACTTTCATGAGGCTGCTGCATGAACCGTGAAACCATACTGACGACAAAAGAGAGATATGGTCTGTCGTGGGATAAATATATTAAACTGTCGACAAGATGATGATAAAGAGTAGCATCACCAAGAGTAGTACACTCAACAGTTAACTTTACACCGGACTGAAAAGGCATAGGAGCAGGTTTACAATCACTTATGCGGAAATGAGCCGATAAATCTGTAGCATACTTCAGCTGAGAGAGATGAATACCATCTTCCATATGCCAAATTTGAAGACCCAATAAGTAGTGCAATATACTGAGATCGGTCATTTCATATTGCTTTTGAAGTTCAATTTTCATATTTTGAATTAGAAAAAGTTGGCTCCCAGTGATAATAAGATCATCCACATATAAAAAAATAAGAATGATATTATCATCAACATGCTTAACATACAGGTTAGGATCAGGTATACAACGCTTAAAACCATGATTCAAGAAATAAGTAATTTTATCATACCAAGCCCTAGGTGCTTGTTTGAAACCATATAAAAACTTGTGTAATTTACATACTAAACTTGATGATTCAGCATTAATAAAACTAGGAGGTTGTTGCATATAAATTTCTTCATTAAGATCACCATTTAAAAAGGCACTGTTAACATCCATTTGGTGTATTTCCCATTTATAAGATGAAGAAATAGATAAAATGATTCTTATTGTAGTCATTTTAGCAACAGGAGCAAAAGTTTCATTATAATCAATACCTTCAAGTTGATAAAACTTTTTGCAACTATTCTAACTTCATATTTTTCAATCAGTTTGTTTGCAGTAAATTTAGTTTTATAAACCCATTTACAACCAACTAAATTTTTTCCCGAAGGAAGAGGAACAAGAGACCAAGTTTTGTTCTTCATAAGAGAATCATACTCAACAGTCATAGCTTGTTCCCAATGAGCTTTGCCCTTAGCTTGAGCATAGGTAGTAGGATCATCTGTGGCTAAAACTTTGGTCGTGAGTGCAAAGTTAGATTTGGTTCTATGAATATCGAAAGGGATTATGATATCACTTCTTGCAGATTCAAGAGTTTTCTGCGCCCAAATAGGAAGGTTAGAAGGGACATCAGTCACTTCAGGATCTTCGAGACATTCAAGTGGAATACTTGAAGAGGAGGAAGAAGGTGAACTAAGATCAGTCATAGAACTGGAAGGAGTAACCGGGATAGGAGTAACAAGTGATAAGGGAATATTCAAAGTAACATGAGGTTCTACAGACTCGGGTGGTGTAGAGATTTCAATAAATTGAACATCTCTTCTAATTATGACACTTTGTTTAGAAGGATCAAACAAACTATAAGCCTTAGAATTCTCAGAATAACCAATGAATATACACTTGTGAGATTTGGGTGCTAAATTTTTTCATTTTTCATCAGGATTATGAGCCCAACATTCACAACCAAACACTTTAAGGTTACTAAGATCAGGTTTTCTACCATTCCATTTTTCCTCAATGGTAACATGCTTAACAACTTTTGTAGGAACTCTATTTAAAATAAAGTTAGCACAATTTATGGATTCAACCCAAAATTTCTTATGTAATCCTTTAGAATAAAACACACATCTAGCCATTTCAATTAAAGTTCTGTTTTTCCTTTCAGCAAGTCCATTTTGTTGAGGTGTGTAAGGAACAATCTTTTGATGTCGAATGCCATGTTTAGATAAAAAGATTCAAATTCTTTCTTAATGAATTCCCCCCCATTATCAGTTCTTAAAGTCTTAATCTTTTTACCAGATTCATTTTCAACCAAGGATTTAAAAAGTTGAAATTTAAAAAAGGTTTCACTTTTATGTTTCAAAAAATAAACCCATGATCTTCTACTAAAGTCATCAATAAAGGTAAGAAAATAGACTGCATGTGATATAGAAGGAACTTCAAGAGGACCACAAATGTCACTATGAATTAATTGCAAAGGTTCTTTAGCAGGCGAGGCTTTACCTCTATCAAACATTTCTCTATGATGTTTACCAAGAACACAACCGTCACAAACACCGTTAATAGATGATATATGAGGTAAGCCATGCACCATTTTAGTTAACATTTGCATTTTACCATAATTCAAATGACCTAATCTTTCATGCCATAATTTACTTAGTTCATCAGCATGAGCAACATAGGAATAAAAATGTTGTCTTTTAGTTGAATTAAAACCAGTAAATTTATATAAACCAGTAGTATGATCAACAAGACAAGAAGAAACTACTTTAAAATTATGGTTGATATCTTTAAGAACATATTTATCAGGCCAAGCTTCAAATTTATATCCTTTCTGACATGCACGATAAATAGAAAGCAAGTTGATGGGCATATTTTCAACATGAAAAACATCTTCTAATTGACCATTACCAACATTAATTTTACTGGAACCAATTACGGAAAGTTGTTTACCATCCCCTATAGATACTTTTTGAGATATTTGTTTATTATTGTCATAAAATGTAAATAAAGAAGAATTATCAGTCATATGTTTAGAAGCACCATAATCCATTATCCATTCCACATTAGAAGAAGAATTACTAGAAGAAACAATAGATGCATATAAAGCTACATGGGATTCATCAGAACCTTTCTTTTTAGCTTTAGACATTAAACGTTTCAATTTAAAGAAATTCTTTTATGGGTGATTAACTTTACCACTATGCTTACTGTTGTCCGCTGATTGCACACCAGCAGCAGAAATCAATTGAAAGATGTCTCCTCACTTAGGAAAGTGGAAGAGGTGTGACCTTGGGGGTAAGCACAGAGCTTGGTACTGTCACCTACTTGTAGCTCCTCCGTTTAGGCTAACTCTTGACAAAGTCAAGGGGGGTGGTCCCTACAAAAGAGTTTTCTACGGCTCTTAAGTTGTTAAAGTGTTTTTTGAAGGTTGCGGATGAGAATGGGTGTTTTTTAGGAGTTATTATAATTTGAAGGTGTTTTACTTATTATGAATGTGAGACAAGATCAAAAAAGCAATCCACGTTGCAACAAGAGATTAAAAGATAAATTTAAATTCTAGACATCAATTAGCATTCAGCGATAACAATTATATTAAGCCATAGACAGTTGATCATATAATTATGCAAAACAAAACAAGGACCAGTGCCTTATGGAGTCGATGAAACTGAAATGCGCCAGAGAAATAAACACAAGTGTGGAATTTAAACCAATGAATGTTAGATTGTGCGAGTGTTCTTGGTAAGTTTTAAGGATTTTAATGGTGATCTTGCTTAAGGTGTCTAGGAATCCTAACCGGAAATACTTTCAGTTTCTCCATTTGAAAACATGACAGACCTGTCTGAAATCACAAGCTAGGTGTTCAATAATTTAACCAGCGAGTGTCCAGATTGGGTTGCTTGGCGCCCACACTTGGAATTTTCCCACTACCTGAGTATTTTATCGAGACAACACCGGTGCATTGGTTATGGGGGTAAAAGTTTTAATTATGTTGTTATTGCGGTCTTAGCAAGTCCGTTCAGCGTTCTGAGTACGATCCCAACTCGAAAGTAGGCAGAGCATACTAGGTGAAGGATGTCAACGAAGTAAATTGATTAGAGGGAGTGTGAGTTGAAAGATTTTATTAAGTAAATTGATTAAACTCTCCGACAGAGAGTGCTCTTGACCTTGTATTATGACAAAGGTTCAAGAGTCTTATCTAATCTAAATGCCTAATGCAAAGATGTGCAAAACTAATGATGCTCTCCGATGGAGAGTGCTCTTGACTTGTGTTTCTGCAAGTTCAAGAGTTTTACTTATCGATTAATTGATTGGCTTGATTAAACAATATGATGCATGAAAGTAACGTGAAGATGGTTAATTAAACTCTCCGACAGAGAGCACTCTTGATTCACCTTATGGTAAGATTCAAGAAATTTCTACTTGAAATAGTTGATTTACTTATTGAAAGATACAATCTTAAAATATGAAGTAATCAACTTGATTAATGAATCAAAATGGGCTAATCTAACAATTAGTGTTCTAAGAGAAATAATGCAAGTGTTATAATCAAAGAACATCTAATCTAAGCATATAAGAAGATACGAACACCACAAACCTCCCCAAATGGGGGAGGTTGAGAGTGGAGACTTAAAAACCCCACTCAAACAAAAGATAACTTTATTGAGATTTTACAACTTGCCTTTAGGAATTCAGCCTTTGAAAGGACTTTTGAAATAAAGCATGAAACTATTTATTATTGAACTTTATGTAAAAAAGAGAGTGATTTACTTTTTATTTGAAAGCCTTTCTTCAAACTTGCAAAAAGGGCAAAAGAAGAAGATGGAAAAGAGCAAAAAGAGGAGGCAAAAGAAGGCTGGAGCAAAGGAAAAAAGAGGGAAAAAAGGGAGGAAGAAAAGAAGGAAACTAAAAGCAAGAGAAGGGAGGAAAAGGGCAGCGAACTAGATGATCAATGAGCTGCAAAAAATAGTGAAAACAGGGTAGTGAAAGAAGAGGAAGATGGCTGTCATAAAAATGCAAAAAGAGGACAGCGAACTAAACAATCGAAGAAAAAAGAGCACATCGAACTAAACAATCGAAGAACTGCAAAAAATGGTGAAAACGGGGCAGCGAAAGAAGAGGAAGATGGCTGTCATAAAAATGCAAAAACAGGGCAGCGAAGAAAAATAAGAAGAAAAGGCACATAACAAGGTGGAAGGAGGCCAAATCCAACCTAGAAGAAGGGGGAGAAATCACTCAATAATAAACAAAAGGTGGGATCAACCTCCGAACAAGGTGACCACTAGAAGCACTAGTCCTGAAACCGTCCAGACTAGCTGGATGTACGCAAGGATGCTAATGGAGAAAGAAAAGTAGCCACAAAACTATGTGGCACTTGGGATCAAATCCCAAGCTACTTTCTCAAATCAAAACAAACATGAGATACATGGAAATAATGGAGAGAAGAAACTTAGATAAAACCTGGAAAAAGAAACCGGAAAGATTTCTTTTGTTTGATGGTGGATGAGGCAAATAAATTGTGCTTCTCGATCTTCCTAAAAGAAAATGACTTTTTGTGGAACCTACAGAATGAATGTCAACCATAAAAGAGCCCCTGTATATCGGACAATACCTGAAAGCAACACAACTTCAAGAGAAAAGCATGGATTATAACATATAGTGCTAGATTGTTAGCCTTCAACAATTATATAATCAAGTGCTTAAGAATCAAGAGAGAAGGGTGTAAAGAAAGGTATCACCTACCAAGGTGAATCATGACCAACAAAAAGCTTCCGCATTGACCTCCAAAGTCATAAACTTATTAAACCTTAAGCAAAATGTTACAATGAAAATTCTCCAGAGCTTCTATGCCAAAAATCTCATCCCAATAGAGCTAAAAGAGCCTCTATTTATACAATGAGAGAGTGCTAAAACCCTAAAACCAAATCACATAACCTGACCGGCTCAGTCACATAATTAAGATCTCAAACCATAAATGAAGAGCTGGGAGTGAGGGGAGGCCTCCACCTAAGCAAGGCGCCCCCACTCCAACCCTAGCCACTGAAAACCATGCCCAGAAGGAGCCACACGTGTGAGGGCGCATTCATCCAAGTGAGAGGGGCGTGAGCTAATGAAGGAGGTGTGAGTCTGCATAGGAGAGCCACCTGCTAGGTCTAGAAACCACATATGCTAGGTATGGAGGAGCCATTACCCAGTGATCATTAGTGCAAGCTTTTGTTCCACCTCGATCAAAACATCGATCAAATGAATGCTCTGCACCTCATCCCAAACGTGAGCTTAGCTGAAGGAGGCGCAATTGTTAAGTGAAGGTGCCATTATCTCATTGAATGCTGACTGAAACTACCTTCCATTAACTCCAATGCTCATTAATGCCCAATGAGATGTCATTTAGCCTTTTTTTTCGTTGAATTTGGAGTAATTTGGAGAGTTTTAATTTTCTCCAAAATAATCTTTTTTTAATAAATAATCATTTTTTTCCTCGAAAATGACTTTTTTGAGAAAAAGGGCGTTATGTGTCTGATTGATGATCCGAAAGTTGGATTTGACTGGCTGGGCGATCAAGAATGATTTTTGGCTTAAGGTTAGAGCCTTCAATCACTGAAAACGGGGTTCGGATGACCGACTTATTACAAACGGGTTTTTTCCATTTAATTTATGGAAAAATTAACCAAAAAACTTAGGGAAATAATTCAAAAAAATTTAAAATTTTTTTAACCCGTCTGAAAAAAAAAAATTCGGAAAATTTTAAAGGTCCTATTGACTTGAGACATGACCATGCTCTATTCTAACAAAGTCTAGTAGGTTTATAAACACTCAGTTGGGCTCTAATAACCCCCCAAGGCCCAGAATCCAAAATCGGGCATTCCAGCTTTGGAGGAAGCGCGAGAAAATCTCATCAATTATACTCGGCTATAGGCAAAGCATAATTGTCAAGGGCAAAAAACTCCCTGGAATACCTTAGTTGAGATTCTACGTCTTAGGAGACAGAACCACTCAAAATACCCTACTAGCACATTTTATTACAAACACCGTGGGGCCATGGTCAAAATGATTCAAATGAAAAACTGGCTAGCCAATATTTGCTAGACATGAAGACGGATCAACTGATACACTGGAATCAGACATTGAACATCTCTGTCAACTGGAGGCTCCTTAGGTAACCCAACTATGGTACAAAAAGTTGGTAACACTTACCAAGATCAAACACTTTCTTCTTCTTACTATTTTCATGATGTGCATTAGAATTATTACCAGAATTATTAGTAGGTTTTGAAGTGTGTGAACAAGAACCTTTTGCATTATGAAAACTTTTCTTAGGATTGTGAGAGTTGTCTTGAAACAATTAACCTTTTATTTGGTGAGATTTGTCTTGAAACAATTAACCTTTCTTGCTCATTAATCAACCCTTTACAAAAGCATAAAATGTATGTTTTGTAGTACTTTGAGACAATTCAAGAGCTCTATTTCTAGTTTGAATGAACATGTCAAAACAATATGGAAATTTCTGTTCTACAAGAATTATAAGAGTAGTGTCTACTTTCTTGTAATATTTACCACAATTGTTTAATTTTTCATTTAAGGTTTTCACTTCAGCAAGATAAAATTCTACTCTATCAAAGCTAGTAGGATCTAACTCAAAAATCTTCTTTCCAAGGTAATAAGCAGAAACATCATCAGATTTGTCAAAGAGAGAAGAAAGAGTTTTTCATACCTCAACCGGGATGTCTTCTGCCTCAATACTTACGTGAAGACTCAACCGTT
Organism: Pseudotsuga menziesii; assembly: GCA_001517045.1. Taxonomy (NCBI): domain Eukaryota; kingdom Viridiplantae; phylum Streptophyta; class Pinopsida; order Pinales; family Pinaceae; genus Pseudotsuga; species Pseudotsuga menziesii. The sequence goes on along the minus strand of LPNX010852005.1, from coordinate 272,950 downwards.
TGACCAATGAGCCCTCTTGTTTTATCACATTTGTCTTCTTATATAGCCACATCCTTAGCATCAATAGGTTTCTTGTGTTCACCATTAACAATCCTCCATAGATTCTTACTTTCGAGAACATCAATCATTTTTCTCTTCCATGCAAGATAGTCAGGACCAAGAACTTCATGAACATAAGCTACTTCTAAAGTCATAATGATAGAAAATAAAGAAAAACCTCGAATGCTAGAAATGACAAGAAAATAATGAGTAAACTGTGTTATCCACTCATTTGTACCATAGTTGGATTAGCTGAGGAGCCGCCAGTTGACAAACATGACAAATGTTTGATTCCAGTGTATCAGTTGATCTGCCTTTGTGCCTAGCCAGTTTTGGCTAGTCAGTTTTTCATTTGAATAATTATGACCATGGCCCCGCGGGGTTTGTAATAAAATGTGCTAGTAGGGTATTTTGAGTGGTTCGATCTCCTAAGACGTAGAATCTCAACGAAGGTATTTCAGGGAGTTTTTTGCCCTTGACAATTATGCTTTGCCTATAGTCGAGTATAATTGACGAGGTCTTCTTTCGCTTCCTCCAAAGCTGGAATGCCCGATTTTGAATTCTGGGCCTTGGGGGGTTATTAGAGCCCAGCTAAGTGTTTATAAACCTACTAGGAATTATTAGAATAGAGCATGGTCATGTCCTAAGTAAATAGGACCTTTAAAAAAAAATTTGAATTTTTTTTACTGGACGGGTTAAAAAATTATTTTTAAAATTTTTAATTTTTTAATTATTTTCCAAAGTTTTTTGATTAATTTTTCCATAAATTAATTGGAAAAAACCCATTTGTAATAAGTTAGTCATCCGGGTGGAGTTCTCTCAGGAAATGGGCTCTCATGCCCAGCTCGCCGCCTTCAAGGCCCTTGTTCAAGCTGCTGCTCCTCAAGCAGCGTCACACACTTCATCTAAGTTCGTGAAAAAGATGGACTAGATCCCTTCTCTGGAGCTCTCTCCTACGGATCCATGCCAGAAAGCTCTCATCCTCTTTGAGCAAGCCCTCATTGGTAAGTTCATAGGGTTGTGGCCCAGCCCTAAGGCGGTGGAGCTCTGGATCACAGAACATTGGAACCTTCTTCTGCAAGGACAGGTCTCTCTCTTTGCAGCTGGCCGAGGGTTTTTTGTATTCCTATTTTCAAATAAAGAAGAAAGAGACCTAGTCTTTCGTTCGGGCCCTTTCTTCATGGGCTCGAGAGGTCTGTTCTTAGCCCCATGGTCTCTGGGGTTTAACCCAAAAGCAGAGATCACTGCCGCTCTAGTCTGGGTAAGACTTCCTAACCTCCCTCTTCATCTTTGGGGGAAAAGCACTTTGATTGACATTGGTAATAAGCTAGGTCGCTATCTAGAAACTGCAGAACCAAAAGGGGGTCAGTACAGATGTGCCCGTATTTGCGTAGAGGTGAATCTAGAAAAAGGGCTCTCAGAGGCCCTAAAGCTCACATTAGGAGAATGGAGCCACATTCAAGATCTGGATTACGAGTAGATCCCTTTCAAATGTAACTTATGTCATGTATACGGCCACTTGGCCAAAAGCTGCCCCAAGCTTGCAGAACCACAAAAACCAGCAAATCTCCCAGCTTCCAAAGATACGGAGTTCCAGACGGTTACTAATCGACGCCGTCCTCCCCGACGAAAGGAACCTCAAGCGTCTCAGCACAAGGTTTCTCCTTAGGATCATTCTCCTCTTGCAGATACTCCACGGCCGGAAAACAAAAATAGTTTTGAAGTTCTCTAGGAAGATGAAGCACACGAACCTGAAGCTGCAAATGTCCCAAAGCAGGGCATCCCTGGTCCCCTTGGCTCCTTGGAGGCAGCTGAACAAGCTTCTTCAAAACCTGCTTCTTTAGGTTCTAAGAAAGATCCCAATGCTTTGGTTCACGAGACCCCAGCTTAGGGAAGACTGGCATCCTTGGTCCCTTTGTCAGAGGGAACCTCTGAATTCGAAGACTTTTCAGCTTCTTCTCCTCCCCTCACCAGAGGGCGAAAGACAAATAAAGAACGTAGAGAAAAGGAAGCAGCCTCAAACATCAGCTTGGGCTCCCAGAAGAAATTGGATCCTTTCGTTAAGGGGCATTCCTCTCCACCTATTTAATGTTTTGTTTCTGTATTCTTCTTTGCTCACAATTCGTGAGAGTCTACTCTTGCAAGCAATCTTTTTCTCTGAATAGCATCAAAAGCATTTGGGATTCACTTCTCAACGCTCTCTTAAGAAGGTTGACTGTTCTGATAGAGGTCATCAGCCTTCTTTTTCTGAATTCCCCTTTGTATGCCTCGCTGGGCTACAACCATTTTTAATCAATCAAAATTTTTCAGTTTCTGTTAAAAAAAAAAAGTTAGTCATCCAGACCTCTTTTTCAGTGATTGAAGGCTCTAACCTTAAGCCAAAAATCATTCTTGATCGGCCAACCAGTCAGATCCAACTTTCAAATCATCAATCGAACACATAATGCTCATTTTCTCAAAAAAGTCATTTTTGAGGGAAAAAATGATTATTTTGGAGAAAATTAAAACTCTCCAAATTCAGCAAAATAAAAGGCTAAATGACATCGCATGGAGCATTTATGATGATTCCAATCAATATCGGTCAGTGTCAGATCAAGTGGAGTGTAGCAGTTGAACTATTAGTCAGAGATTTGCCCTCTTTGGTCAAATCCGTTTTTGGTTGAGGTGTGGGTTATTTATTGGTTGGGTGATCATTACGAGGGAGGATGAGCCACCTCACCCCCCCTCATTACTCCAACACTCAATTACAACTCAGTTGCAGCTCAGTTCAACTCCAAATGATCATGCCGAGCTCATTCAATTACTCTGGTGTTACTCTTAGTTTGGTTTTAGGGTTTTAGCCTTCTTTCATTGTATAAATAGAGGCTTCTTTAGCTCTATCAGGATGGAGAGTTTGGCATAGAAACTTTGTTGGATTTTGTAAGCTTTTTTTGTTAATAAAATATTGAGACTTTGGAGGTCATTTGATGGGCTTTTGGCATTGTGTCTTCATCATATGTGAAGTAATATTTCTTTCACCCTACCCTTGTATTGCAATTTGATTATTATGTTTATTGAAGACTAACAATCTAGTACTTAGGCTTCTAATCAAATTTGCATTGAGTGTTTGTCTTCAGGGATTGCATCTAGTAGAGCTTTCGACATCTAATACCTTCACCATACAAGTGTTCCATTATTAATATATTTTGTTTGCAGGGTTGCAAGCGGTTCCCGATCTTTCTTGCCTTCTCCAACAAACTTAAAAAAATTCCCTTGGTTACATTGGTTACTACAAGTGGACTCTATTTTCAAGGTTCTATCCTACCTCTTTTCCACTTTTGTAAAAGTTATCAAGTCATTTAAATCTTTATTTCAAGCTTGCTTGGCTTCTACTAAGTTAGATCTAGGATTTCTAGCCTTAGATCTATTTTTTCAAAGCTAGATCCATATTTCTAAAGGCCCACTTTTAAAGATCTAGTTTTATTTCCATTTTTGCAAATCCATTTTTCTTTTTGCCTTGGAAAACGTGCACCAGTTTTCTAAAAAAGGTGCAAATTTTCCACTTTTAGGCTTGCTGGTTTTTTCTGTGTTTTTTCATTTTTTTCAATTCTGGAAATTCATAAAATCAGAAATTTTTTCAAAAATTTTCCAAAAATTTAATTTTTCAAGTTTTTTTGTACTTTTTCTCGAAAAACGTGTCATTTCATGCTTGCTGTTTTTTGGCCGATTTTTGACATTTTTCTGCTATTTTTCAATTCTAGAAATTAACCTAAAAATTAGAAAAAATTTCGAAAAATTTTCAAAAAATTTATTTTTTAATGTTTTGATTTTTTCTCAAAAAACATGCAATTTTGTACTTGCTGTTTTTTACTGATTTTCTGCAATTTTCTGCTATTTTCCAGATTTTGGAAATTAGCTTAAAATGTTAAAAAAAATTTAATTTTAAATTCGCAAAAAGTCTCAAGTGGTTTTGTCAAAAATCGTGCATTTTACATAAAAATCGGTCAGCTTGCCTGGTCTTTTCCAAGGTTTTGATTTTGGGTCTCATTCCATTGTTTTGGACTTTTGTTTTATCTCATAATGCACTTGTCTTCTCATCCACTTAATCTTTTCGAATCACAAGTTAAATTTGGTTTCCTAACACTCTTACTAGTCATTGTTTAGAGCTCTTATCCACAGGTGAACTAAAAGCAAAATCAAGCAAGAAATAGCAAGCAGAACTAGATCCAAAGACAAGGATCCAAAACCAAAAAGAAGTCATTTTCTTTTGAACAAACTCATAAGAGTTTTTTTTCATTTTTATTTAAGTTAGTTCTCAAAAGCCCTTACAGGGGTTAAATTCCCAAGGCATTTGTACCTAATTAATAAAACAAGGCTAAGTGGGATAAGGCCTCCCATACTTGGTTTTTCTTCTTCATTTGGGGAAGAATGTTTTTTGTTCTTAGCTTAGATTTATTTCAAGTACTCGAGTAGTTTCAATTTTTGCAAAGTAGATACTAATTGTTAGTTTAGTCATCTCATCTTTTGTTTATTTGAGCTACATCATTTTTATGTTTTTATTTCAAGCTGTTTGTCTTTTAACAAAGAACTAAAGTCTCTTTAACTTGCCGTAATCCAAGTTAAGAGCACTCTCTATCGGAGAGCATTCCCATGGCATATCCTTACATCAAGCATATAGTTTAGCTAAGTCTCTTGAACTTTTGTCATAAGACAAAGTCAAGAGCGCTCTCTTTCGGAGGGTTTTAATCAATTTACTTAATAAAGTCTTTCAACTCACAATCCCTCTAATTAATTTACTTTGTTAATATCCTTCACCTAGTGTGCTCTGCCGACTTTCGAGTTGGGGTCGTACTCAAAACGGTGAACGGACTTGCTAAGACTGCAATAACAACACAAATTAAAACTTTTACCCCATAACCAACGCACTGGTGTTGTCTCGATAAATACTCAGGTAGTGGGCAAATTCCAAGTGTGGGCGCCGGGAAACCCAATCTAGACACTCACTGATTAAGTTACTGAACACCTAGCTTGTGATTCCAGATAGGTCCGTTATGTCTTTGAACGGAGCCACTGAAAGTATTTCCGGTTAGGTTTCCTAGACACCTTAAGCAAGATCATCATTAAAATCCTTAAAACTTACCAAGAGCACTCGCACAATTTAACCATTCACTGGTTTAATTTCTAGGCGTGTGTTTAATTCTCTGGCGCATTTCAGCTTGGTTGACTCCATAAGGCACTGGTCCTTGCTTTGTTTTGCATAATTATATTGTTTAATCAATTGTCTATGGCTTAGTATAATTGTTATCGTTGAATGCTTAATTGAAGTCTAGAATTTAAATTTATCTTTTAATCTCTTGTTGCAACGTGGATTGCTCTTTGATCTTGTGTCACATTCATAATAAGTAAAACACTTTCGAATCATAAAAACTCCTAAACAACACCCATCCGCATCCGCAACCTTTAAAAACACTTTAACAACTTAAGAGCCATAGAAAACTCTTTTGTAGGGACTACCCCTCTTGGCTTCGTTAGTAGTTAGCCTAAACGGAGGAGCTAGGAGTAGCTGACAGTACCTAGCTCTGTGCTTGCCCCCAAGACCACACCTCTCCCACTTTCCTAAGTGAGGAGACAACTTTCATTAGATTTCTGCTGCTGGTGTGCAATCGGCGGACAACAAACTGAAAATATCATACCAATTTTTATTTTATTTCAATGTAGATCAAGGGTTTTGAGCCAAAAACTTGAAATGATCATAACACTATCAATATGACTCAGAGTTGCTATTATAACCTGTTTCTGGAAATGGCATGAAAATTATGCATCCAACTTCGCATGCTGAATACAAATATGGATATTCTGTCAAAGGATATCAGCTCTGCAATATTTTCGTCCGTATGGAAATTTTTTGAAAAATAGCTGATTTTAAAAAAGCAATATCTTCACTTTCCGGACACGAAATCAAACAATATTGTTTTTTGAAATCGGTATTTTTTCGAGAAGAACTCAGATGTGTAACCAGATACTTTATATTTTGCACCAAAAGTTTCAGTTTTGGATCTGAAAGTTGCGACCTCAGTTGTTCGTGGAAAAACAAATCCTGGATTAAAAAAATAAATCTAAATAATAGGTAGATACATCTCCTTGAGGACAATCCAAAAATCATATAAATCTACAAAAAAATCAAGAACCCCTTGAATTTCTTTTTGCAAAAAATCTTCAAAATAAGGTTAGGGTTAGACATAAAAAATTGTAGAAATATACCCAGATCTTAAGAGAAGCCTAATGGCTACTAGATAGAAAGCAAATCTACAAAATAAACAATGCCCAGATGATAAAATTGTTAGAAAGCTATAGAAAGGTCTAGATCATAACAACCAGCTCTGATACCATGTTGGAAAGAGGGATCAAGCCAAACTAGCTTACCTATCTATGCAAAATAGTAATATATCAACAATAAGTACAGAAGAGAACAAGAGAAAAGAGAACACCAGATATACATGGTTCACCCAATTGGGCTACGTCCACTGAAAGGTAGTCTTCTATTATCTCCAGAATATCTCCTCAAGCTTACAAGAGAGCAATGCCAAAAACCCCAATACAATACAAAAAGATCAAGTCTGTCGTTTAGATGTGACTCCCTTGACCCTATTATAAACCAAGAGACGAGGAGGAATTACTTTTACATATTACTTGTGGGATAATATAATTATCCTAAATAACATCTCTTTATATAATGATGGATATCAAGAGTATACTTTACCATAATGAATATGGGATATAATGGATTACTCTTTTACATAAGCTTGTGGATATCTTCCGACATAATACAAAGACATTATTACCTTCCAAGGAATATAAATTTTCCAACATAAATGTGATCCCATATTTGGTCGTTCTTCTACTTTCTATACATCTTTGAGTTTGTTACTCTCAAAATAATATGATACCCACATGTTGAGAACCTTGGCATAGATGGTTTGGAAAAAGTGTTCTAAATAATGATAGTCTTGTAGTTGCTTGGGCTTGAACTATTTCCTAATTTCAAACTTAGGTGGATGATGTGATGAGACCATGATAGGGAAATCTTGGGCTGACCACGTGGTTGAAGAGATAAACAATATGGGATGTAAGAGAAGCCAAGCCATATTTGAAGAGTTTTTCTTCGAATCCCTCACCATCTCCTACTATGTTTGAATTCAAAACTAATATACCTTCCCAATGTCTCATGAGGAAAGCAAGTAACAAGAGGTGTAGGGAGACTGGAAAAGGATAGGGGACTAAGTTAGTAGCTCGTAGAAGGAAGTAACATGAGAGACCCAAGAGTGGTTTCCAATGTTGAATTGCAAGGATGCCTTCTTAAGGAAGAAAGAACACTAAGATCTATGGTAGAATTGTGAAGAGATGGGAGGATCTCATCTTTGCTGAAGGCAAGAAAAAAGAAAGCACACCAAAATCTATGGTAGAGTTGTGAAGAGACAGGAGGAGCTCATCTTTGCCTAAGGTAAGAAAACCACTTTTCTTATGTTGAAGGGATGGAATGCAAGAAGGGTCATGAGTAGTTTAAAATGAAGATATTTATGTATAACCTTACACTCATCATCAAAGTAGACATTATAGGGAAATTCCCTTGGGTTGGATAGGTTTCCTATGATGGATAGTGGGGAGACAAGAGTCTAAATTTGTTTCTACATGGATTGGAAAGTGATCTGTATTTGGTCAATCATATTAAGAGAAGAAAAGTAGGTGAAGGGAGGAATGAAATAGGACAAACTAATGACATTAGGGGAGTTTTGAGGTAAGAAATGGGCCTACAAACAAAAATTGTACCATTAAAATTCACTTTATAATAACCAATAGGATTCAAGATGATGATGTCAACCATAAAGGTAAAATATGTAAAAACAAATGTAGGGAAAAAAAACTAATTTTTTTTATCGTATTTTTGGTATATCTCCTTATGGATTCACCCATTTTTCGAGTTTGGGGACTCGGATGCAGAATTTAATTCCTCATCCAACCCATACCCACATTGCATACTTTTGAGGTACCCACGCCACCCAAAAGTGACAATTTCAATAAAAAAACGTATTTTAATATTAACAAAAGCAAAAGAAAATATTTGAAAAGGTTTGGAGTAATCGGGGCTTACCAGTATCGAGGTGTTGAACACCTAACCAACTAGGTGGGAAACCATGTACCATGTGCCTTGAAAACGAGAAATGTGTACTTAGATCAAATTTTTTCAAGTTCTAGAAGACTCAACAAGACAACTTTGCCCATTTCTTCTCTTCTTCTTCTCCATGAAACTTTGCATCCCTATAGAGGATATTGTAATGGTATGTCAACATGAAGGCCATGTTATAACACAAAGTGTAGCTACCCACTTGATATAGCCTATCCGAGACGGTAGAGTTAAGGTAGCTAACCGGTGACACCGCAAGGGCCTCGTCCACTACAGGTAAAGAATAGTTGTCACATCGGACGGTCTCTTGTCGCTTTAAATCAATCCAGAGAATGATCGAGATGGAGACCCTACTAATCTATGAGGTATAGCGCACATACTCAAGACAATCCTAGGGTTATGCAATAAATGAAAGAGGAAAGATAATGAGTGGAGAAATCTAGATATATGGGACAGGTGTGGTACAGAGGTTGGGAAAAAGTTGGGGAGGCTTAGCAAATAGGGAAAATGATAAAATTTTAATGGAAATATACCACAAAGAAACTAGTAATGTAGACCTAGAGAGATCTAGCCAAATATTTGGCAACCCTAATGGGATCCACATAGGGTATATGCAAAAATGGGCAAAGTGGACCCAAAAGAGTAGATTGGGATGAAAAATGACTAGATCTATTAGCTTGAAGAGTAGATATATGAAATTAAAGTGTGTTCGAGCATACCCAACTAATAGATCTGAAAAATAGACCACTCACTCAAGGAGGGCACCCCACCTAGAGAGACTAGTGCTTTATTCGAGGGAAAATGGAGTCTGATTTTAATGAAATTTCAGATATAGGGTTTATTCAATAATCTCCAAGTGGGTTTTGATGGCCTTCATAAAAAACTCACCGGATCTATTAGATCTACAAAACTAGGGTTTTAAAATGAGGGTTTGGTTTTTGATAATTAGATAAATCCACCCCAAAAATAAAATAAATGTAAACGTACTTGGAAAACTTGCTACTAACCTTGTATGGTGATAATCTTCCATTTCCGATCAATTATGAGCGTTTTCCATTTGGAAGTGAAATCGATTTCTCATCCAAGAGACCAAATTTCCCTCCTACAAAAGAGATCTACCTATGAGAATCGATTTGAAAAAAAAGAAGATGATAATCAATGAAGAGAAGCTCAAAAAGCATCAAATGATCCTAAGATACAATAAAGATACTCCCTGTACCCAAAACGATTCGAGGAAGAAATATGGAACTCAGTCAAAATAACGCCCCCTTCAAATCGCCCTCTCCATCAAAGGTACGACCACGTGCAAAAATGCTAGCATGACATAGATATGCAGGAATGCTAGAAAGACAAAGATTTTCCAATCTCCACACAAGATATTCGACAAACCTTTCGAGGGTTTGCAAAATATTTTATTATTCCAAAAGCTTGAGAGTTAAAATTCCATTTACAAATGGAAGAGCATCTCAATATATAGATCTCTCGAGTGCATAAAACCTAGATCCAAAAAGATCAAGGGTTACGATCATAAGATAATATCATCATAATATATGGCTAAGATTAGCCGGATACATCATACATGGATCAACTCAATAATAGTGGGGGTGCATCACTAAAATTGCCCAAGGAGGGGGTGCACCACATAAAAATGACAAATAATCATAATATATCACATGGTGGGGCTAGGAGATTATAACATCCTTCACTAGAATAGCCCCATGGCACAAACATAATTTGTAATGGTAAATAATATCATGAATTAATCAAAATCACTAGGATGTCCCCCTCAAAAATACACCCAGACGCCCTCAAAATGAAAAAATCAAGGACGTGTGAACCCCATGTAGAGTGACGTTGATGTCAGATGATGAAGGCGACCCAAACACTATTCCCGAGACCAATCTGTTATTTCCACAATTTCACAATTTCAACAATCGTAATTGCCAGTCCTAGACTAAATGCTCGATTTTAAATCTAAACACTCTAAATTGTGATTTCAACAATAATTGGTCTCTCGGATTTCAACCAGTTGGGGGCATTTTGGTTAGGGCTTATACTGCTTCGTTATGAACCTCACAAGTGAGAACTTGGTTAATCCACTTCCCAAACAACCATATCTAGCATATCAAAGGAACCGAGTGAGATTTGGATTTTTTAGTTTGGTTGTTGAATTTCAAATACCTATTTCTTTAGTTGCGACGACGCATGCCTATGGAAATTGGAATCTAGATATTGCAGATTTAAAGTTCAAGTTTCTCTCCTCTAGCTGCGAAGGGGTTTCCTTGTCTTTGGACTCGAATTCTTTTGATCCCAACCTGGCCAGTATTTTTCTTACAAACGTGTCTTTTTATTCAAGTACTCATTACTTATACCTACAGATTTCTCATCAAAAATTTGTTGGAAATAATAATTATAAGCAAATATATATAGGGAATCAGCCGTCTTAGTTATAGTCCATAGAAGTACACTATTGTCAGTTAGTCTATTAGTTTGAGGAATTCACGCCTCACCATATTTAAGAAGATGAATTGTATTTTTGAAGTTAACTTTTTAGGTAGAAATTAATTACAGTCTTTAATGTTATAGTTGGTAGCTTCCAAGATAAGCAAAAATTTTAGTCTCTGTATATGTAGAAGAAGAAGAATGAAAACAAAGTAAGCGGAGTAGTGGAGAGAGAGAAGAGCATAGTAAGAATAAAAGGAGAAGAAGAAAAAGTCAGAGAAGAGTTCGAGAGCTCAAGTTCATGTGCTCTGGAATGTGTTGAGAGACCAAGCTCTGTAAAAGGTGAAACATCTAAGTAAATTTCCAAGTATATAATTGCGGATGTAGTTCTTTTGTTATGTCGTGATAATATAAACCCATAGTTTATGGTTGAATGCATGTCTTATTTATGTCGCGATAATATAAACCCATAGTTTATGTGAATGTTGTTTACATTTACCGTTTGTAAAATACATAAAGAGTCCACAAATATTTCACCGTGTAAAAGTAAGTTTTAACTACAGAGTGCTCGACACAATTCTTACTTAATATTTTGGTTATATGATATTGTGAGATTTTCGCAATAAAGTTGTGTCAAGGTTTATCCTAAGTTACGAAGTGGTGAAATCTCATTTTATGAAGTTTCGTTAAATGTGGTCCTGTCAAAGTGGGAGTTGGTCACAACCAAAAGTGTGTCACAATAAAAGATCATCAAAGTCAAGTGGGTGTTTGTCGAGTTAAAAGTCTGTAAAAGTGTGTCAACGAAATGTGAAAGTTGAGTCATGTCACAATGGAGTCTGTCGTATATCTTTCCATCGCAGTAAAATCTTGTTGCAATAAAATCCTGTCGCAAGTTTTTTGGTCGAAGTTACCCCGTTGAGTAAAAGATGGGGTTTCCCAAAGATCGTGTGTTGTAGCTCCAAAAGTGAAGAAAAGAAAATTATTACTGCATAGTAATTCAAGTTGACTGTCACAACTCTCTCTTCTCCATGCTCTCAAGATCTAGTATCAGAGCATGTTTAGGAAAGAAACATTGTCTTAAAAAAGGAAAAGGTATTTTTCTAAAGAAAATTAAAAATTTTAAAAATGGCTTCCACTTTTGGTACACACATGTCGAGTTTACAAACTCCAACTTTCTTTGGAAAGAATTATTATTATTTGTCTCTAACAAAAAGGATTTGTTAAAAAGTCAATATGTATGGGAAAAAGTTCAAAATGGCTATATATAGAACCAACAAACTAGGCACCATATAATAATCTCACACAAGTTGAGAAGGATGCCCTATGGAAACAGAGGAAGAAATATGGAAAGCCTTTGTTTTACATACATCAAGCCATGCATGAAAGCATACTCCCAAGAGTAGCAACAATAAAGACAACTAAGGAGGCATGAGATACATTGGAAACAACCTTTCAAGGCTGGGACTAAGTAAATACTTCTAAGTTGCAGGTTCTTAGAAAAGATTTTGAATATTTGTCAATGAAATATACATAGTAGAATTATTCTAGACTAGAGTCACGAGTCTGATAAATCAATTGAAATCTCATGGATAAAATATAGAAGACATAAGGATTGTAGAAAAATTCTTAGAAGTCTTCCCCAAAAATTTGAATCCATGGTCGTGACCTTGGAAGAAAACAAAGACCTGTCACAGTTTACCATTGGTGAGTTACAAGCCTACTTATCAATCATGAACATAGAATCGGTAGATCAAACACATCATTAGAAGGTGCATTTGTAGCATAGTCATCCATAAGTCGTGGAAGAGGCAGGGGGAGATATAATTCTAGAGGAAGAGGAAGAAGTTTTTCCAGAGGAGGACGCAACAACAGTCCTGCAAATGTCACTGGTAGAATACATAATTAGAACCCCAGTCATCCAAGTGGTCACAGGTTTGATAAATAAAAAATACAATGTCATTATTGCAAGAAATTTGGACATTTTGCATATGAATGCTGGAAGAAGCAGTATGACCAAGGAAAGCAATGTCAAAACCAGCCGAGCAACACCGACATTTCGACCAACTCAATGTTTTTGGCATGTGAATCCCCAATTGAATGCAATGATGTCCAAGAATGTCCATGTGACATGGTATTTAGACTCAGGCTGTAGCAATCATATGACTGGTAATATAAATTTGTTTTCCAGTCTAGATAAATCAATTCAAACTGATGTCACAATAGGAAATAATATTCGAGTCAAAGTTTTGGAAAATGTACTTCTGGTATCCTAACCAAATGGGGGGGGGAGGAGGTGGCGTATTCCTGATGTTTATTATGTCGAAGGTCTGAAACACAATTTAGTGAGCATTGGATAGCTAATACAAAAGGGTTATAGAGTCTACATGGAAGACAATCATTGTGAGATTAAAGACTTAAGTCCAAGCAACTAGCTGATAGAAAAAGTATTAGTGATGAGAAATCGCTTGTTTCCTTTGAGGATAATTCCAGACATGAAAGAAAAGGAAAATACAGGAGTTGCATTCAAGGAATAAATCAAAGAAGTAGACAAGCACTGCGACAAGGAAGAAAGAGACAGCACTGAAATTCAAGCATCATTTCAATCAGATGTTCAAGATGAGTCTTAGCTTTGGCATTTCTAATTTGGAAATCTGAATTTTTGTGGGTTGAAGCTATTAAACACAAAGAATATGGTGAAAGGATTTCCATTGATCGACAAACCAAAGAGAGTTTGTGAAGGTTGCATTTTTGGCAAGCAGCATAGAGAGACTTTTTTAGTCGAAAATTCATATAGAGTACGCACACCACTTGAGATTGTGCACTTTGATATTTGTGGGAAAATGCAGACACCATATATAGGAGGTTGCATTTATTTTCTTGCTTTTATTGATGACTTCATAAGAAAAACATGGGTATATTTTCTAAAACATAAATCTGATGCATTTGGATGTTTTTAGCAATTCAAGGCACTTGTGGAAAACCAAAGTGGATACAACATCAAAATCTTAAGGACAGATAGAGGCGGTGAATATGTCTCAAATGGCTTCCTAAATTTTTGTAAGGCCAATGGCATACACAAGCAATTCACTGCGCGGTATACACCTCAGTAGAATGGTGTCACAGAGAGAAAGAACATAACCATTATGGAGATGGCGTGCAGCATGATGGCAACCAAGCATTTGAAAAATGAATTTTAGGCTGAAGTTATCGTAACTGTTGTATATATTATTAACCGTTGTCCGACAAAGAGTGTGAAGAAAAAAGTCCCTCAAGAACCATGGACAGGTATGAATTACAATGTTTGTCACTTAAATTTTTTTGGCTGTGTCGCATATGCTCATGTTCCAAATGAGCTTAGAAGGAAATTAGACAATAAGGGACATAAATGTATTGTTGTTGGTTACTCTGAAGACATGAAAGCATAGAAATTGTACGATCCTGTCACAAGGAAAGTAATCATCATTCGTGATGTTCAATTTGTTGAGAATGAATCATGGGATGGAATCGTCGAGAAGAATGTCAAAATTGTGTCGATCTTCGAGCATGATGATAGGGCGAAAGAAGTGGTTCAAACGCCACATGTAAGTCAAAATGTCACAGCACTGTCGACTCCCACGACACTGCGACATGTTTTAGCACAAGGAACTTCGACACAAGTCACACCTCAAGCTACGCCGACAAGCACACCAAGAGGAAAACAAATTCCATCAAGCAGCTCAATGAAGTTGACATCGAGAGATCCAATAAAGACGAGAAGTATATGTGAGATATATGAAACTGGTACACCAAATTCATTTTCTCCTTTTACATTATTTTCTCAAATAGGTGATCCTCTAACATTTGATGAAGTTATCGAAGAAGAAGTATGGGCACAAGCCATGGATGAAGAAATAAATGCAATGAGAAGAACCAAACATGGAAGCTGGTAGATGTACCAAAAGATAAGGATGTAATTAGTGTCAAATGGATTTACAAGACCAAGAAAGATGTTGATTGAAATTTGCAAAATCACAAGGCAAAAATGGTTGCAAGAGGGTTCACACAGAATCTCGACATAGAATTCAATGAAACTTTTGCACCTGTTGCACGCATGGCTATAGTCAGAACAATTTTGGCCATTGCTGCACAAAACAAATGGCATGTCTATCAAATGGACATTAAATTTGCATTTTTGAATGGCTATCTAGAGGAAGTGTATGTGGAACAACCACAAGGCTATGAAGTTCTAGGACAAGAACTCAAAGTATACAGGCTAAAAAATGCACTCTATGGTTTGAAGCAAGATCCTAGAACTTGGTATAGTCGCATTGATTCCTATCTCACCCAGAATGGATTTCACAGAAGTGAAAGTGAACCGACGTTGTACACCAAAGTTAATGAGCAAGGCAACATGTCATTTGTTTGTCTATATGTAGATGATTTAATATTTACTGGTGATTTTGGCATAAAATATTTTAGAACAGTCATGGAAAGCGAATTTGAAATGATTGATTTGGGGCTTATGAAGTTTTTTCTCGACATTGAATTCCATCAGTCTAAAAGTGGTATATATATATCACAGTCCAAGTAGGCAAGTGCAATTTTGAAAAGATTCAATATGTCTAATTGCAGTTTATCCCCAACACCATATAATAGGTTTAAAATTGAGCAAGGATGATGATGGATCAACTGTAGATCCTACGTTGTTTAAAAGGATAGTTGGTAGCTTTATATATTTAACTGTGACAAGACTAGACATCATGTATGGAGTAAGTCTGATCTCAAGATTCATGGAGTTACCAAAAGACTCTCATTGGAAAGCAGGTAAGAGAATTTTAAGGTATGTAAGTGGCACAAAGGATCTTGGCATTATGTATTCAACCTCAAAAAATTTCAAACTCACTGGATACACTGATAGTGAAAATGGAGGCAACACAAATGATGGGAAAAACACATCTGGATACACATTTCATTTTGGTACAGGTGTTGTGTTGTGGGCTTCGAAGAAACAACCCATTGTAACTCTATCTTCAGCAGAAGCAAAGTATGTCGCAGCTACAAGCGCTGCATGTCAAGTTGTTTGAATGTGGAGAATGTTAAGAGGCTTTTCGCAGAACCAGGAAGAACCAACAACCATTTATTCCAACAATAGTTCATCCATTTCATTGTCGAATAATCATGTGTTCCACAAGGGAACCAAGCACATCAAGAAAAGGTATCATTTCATAAGAAAATTGGTGAACAACAAAGATATTTCTTTATAATTTTGTAGGTCTAAAGATCAACTGGAAGACATCTTCACAAAATCATTGGCAAGGGATACGTTCCAGTATATGTAAGCTATTTCAGAATGACAAGCTTTGCTCAGTGAATTTTGTCATGCACAGAGCAAGTTTTAGCTCTGAAACAATTTTTTTGTAACATTTTGTATATTGATCCCCATTTGCTCATATTTAAGGGGGAGTGTTGGAAATATTAATTACAAGTAGATCTACATCACGTCTCAGCCAACTCATTCAGAGTTTGTAGAAGTGTACTATTGTTAATCAGTTTGTCAGGTTGAGGAGTTCACACCTCACCATATTTAAAAAGATGAGTTGTATTTCTAGACTTAACTTTTTAGGTAGAAATTAATTACAGTGTTTAATGTTAGTCAGTAGCTTCCAAGAGAAGCAAAAATTTTAGTCTCTGTATATGTAAAAGAAGAAGAATGTAAAAAAAAGTAAGCGGAGTAGCAGAGAGACAGAGAAGAACAGAGTAAGAAGAAAAACTCTGAGAAGAGTTTGAGAGCTCAAGCTCATGTGCTCTAGAATGTGTTGAGAGCCCAAGCTCTGTAAAAGGTGAAACATCCAAGTAAATTTCTAAGTATATAATTGCGGTTGTAGTTCTTTTGTTATGTCGCAATAGTATAAACCCATAGTTTATGGTTGAATGCATGTCTTATTTATGCCACACATATTCTTCAAAATTACTTGTGTGAATGTTGTTTACATTTACCATTTGTAAAAGACATAAAGAATCCACAAATATTTCACCTTGTAAAAGTTTAAGTTTTAACCACGGAGTGCTCGACACAAGTCTTACTTAATATTTTGGTTATATGAGATTGTGAGCTTGTCGCAATAAAGTTGTGTCGAGGTTTATCCCAAGTTACTGAGTGGTGAAATCTCCTTTTATGCAGTTCCATTAAATATGGTCATGTCGAAGTGGAAGTTGGTCGCAACTAAAAGTGTGTCGAGGTAAAAGTTTGTCCAAGTTAAGTGGGTGTCTGACGAGGTAAAAGTGTGTCGATTTAGAAGTCTGTTAAAAGTGTGTCAACGAAAAGTGAAATTTGAGTCCAGTCACAGTGAAGTATGTCGTAGACTTGTCCGTCGCAGTAAAATCCTGCTGCAATTTTTTTGGTCGAAGTTACCTCGTCTAGTAAAAAGTGAGGTTTCCCAAAAGTAGTGTATAGCAACTCCAAAATTGAAGAAAAGAAAATTCTTACTGCACAATAACTCAAGTTGACTATCGTAGGCCTCTCCTCTCCATGCTCCCAAAAGCTGTTATGTTTAACTGCCAGGATTTCATTTGAGCCTTTGACGATGTGATCATTTGAGCCTTGGGCGATGCGATGTGATCATTTGAGCCTTAGGCGATGCGATATCACTAGACAAAACACAATGAAGAACAATTATCTTTAGGTTTAGAGCACTATTGGAAACTGTAAGTCTCATTGATAAAGTGACCCCGGAAATATTGTATACTGTAAGTCTCATTAATAAAGTGATCCCGAAAATTGTTCGTTTAGAATTTTAGGTGCTAAATGGATTAGGTAACAGTGTTTTCATTTCTATATTTTAAATCTTATTTGGTTTAGTTCTGGGTGAACTTATTCAGGAAGACGAGAATGTTTGTGAGGTGTATGCAAGCTAGGTTGTAAGTAGGTATGATGTAAAGTTCCTTGGTTGTAAGTAGGTGTTATGTAAAGTTGATGAAGAAGAGCTTGTTTAACTGGTAATATGTTTGTTTAGATTTAGTCATAGAATTATTTTGTTCAATAACAATTTTCTTATAGAGCTTAATAACGAATTTGATCCCAGAGCCTTAATATTATACTCCCTAAATACTAAATCTCTCATATTTTGACTTGAAATGGAATATATACTACTGAGAGATCTGTGGTAAACCTTGATTTAACGATTAAAGGTTTATGGCAACTTTACAGTGCGGTTGACTTAGATAAAGGCAAGCACCTTACTTGGTACACTTAGAGGTCTATTCCTAGCTTTATTCATCTACATTAGGCTGATATTTCGCTCGCATTGCTATGGATGAACATAGATGAAGAAACCCAAGAGTCAATTGATTCCATGAGCATGATAAATAAAATAGAAACCACTTTTGCTAAATTTCTCACTTGCAAGTGGTTGTGAACCGGAAAATAGCTTCCCATACCTGTGCTGGTCGCCTCCTGCAGGATGCACCATTGCCCTTTATTTCTGTGATGCAATTTTGGTGGTATATGCGATCGCAATGGAGTTGATTTGTTTCCTCTCTTCCAGTTCCTCATTTTTTAATTTCTTTGCATGATGGACAACCTAGATGCTTTGCTAACCATTAGAATATGCATGTCGGATGGAAGATGTGGCCGCATCCAACTTCAAGTCCCTTTTATGTTGTAAAAATTTGCCAAATCCCACATGTTTCATAAATGGAATTCGAATATTCTTCATCTTCTAAATATCCTTTTAAATTTAGTAGTCCTCTTCCATGCTCCTCTTATGATTCTTTGAAGAACCTAAATTCTCTAATTAGCCTTTGTCCGTCATCAGCTCATAGATATTGGAATTGAGGAGCAACATCAACTCTCACGCTACTGATACTATGTCTCCTGCTCCAATATCCATGTCCTTCCAGTTCTATATCTTGTGGTTCCTTTCCATTTCTATGGCCTTAACGAGATATGCAAAAGCAATTTCTTTCTCATTTCAGTGTTTGTTTGAGAATGTAAGGTTTGTTCTTACACCAAAGCTTACAGATGTTCGTAAGCTTTCTAAACCAAGCACATATGGTTAGTTTCATGATCCCAGTGTGGAAGTTAGTCCACAAAATATTTCCAGAAGTGCAGTTGTTACTCCAATAGTACTCCAACACCCCCTTATGACATAACTCAAAAGGAATTAAACCTAGAACCTTGCTCTGATACCATGTGATCACATAAAGCTTGCAAGAAATAAAGAATAAAGACGAAACAAGCTTGAGAGAAAAATGAAATTGTTATTAAAAAATGAATAAAATTACTCATGATATATACCATAGTAATGATTAAAGATCTTAAACACTCGGGTAAACGCCCAGTTGAAAAACAGTAAAGCAGTAAAACAATAAAAACCATACTTTACGAAGTGTGTAATATCTCCAGCATGATACAAGTCATCCAAGGCCAAAGAATTTACCTTTCATCGAGATGGAGTGGAAATCTCTCCCCTTTAATCTATAGGGTGGAAGGGACAAAGCACCTAGTGATTTCAAAATCTCTACATAGCCTATAGGTAGAAATTCACGTGGGTGATGGGTCTCGATCTTCTATATCTGTACCTGGAAGGTGTTGAGCCCACAACTCAATATATCGTGGGGAAGAATTACTTGTAATCAAATTATGTAGAAATTTAGAAATTTTGGTGCATGTGTTACATTCAAACCAAGAAAGTTTTCCTTAGCGCCGGATCAGACATCAACATTAAGAACTCAATTGAAAAGCATAGATTTGGTGCTTTGGAATAATATCTGTTACAAATTTAATCTAATTTATTTAAAAGAATATGCCCTAGTTGCTAGTTGTAGCGGGCAGTGAAAAGAGGGTTACAAGGTACGTACCGGGCCCACCCTTGAGGACAAACCGGGACTAACTAATGGATCTTTTTATTGGACTGAGGAGACCGATCAAACCCGTAGATAAGATCTCAACCTACCTTACATAAATCTAGATATCCCAAGCTCAAAGAATAACCGGGCTGGCTAACGGGTTCACCTCGCCTAATAAGATCGGTACAAAACTACCCGACCTAACCCGCAGGTCTCGGGCTGCTCTCTTAACAAAGACACTAATAAATTCCCCAGATTTTCATTTCTTCAGATAGTTTATATTGAAAGTGTGATTAAATGTTGGGTTTGAGAAGATGTTACATTTATATTTAATTTGTGTAATTTTTATTTTTTTAATGTAAACAATATTGTATAATTTATAAGAGCATTTTTTATTTATGTGAGTATGTATATGTTAAGATTGATTTTCAAAATCTATTTTGGAAAGTGACATTAAAACTTCATTATTGGAGATTGTTTTTTTAATTAATACTTTATTATTGAAGGGTTAATTTTTCATTAAACTTAACTTTATGGTTAAATTGCATAATTTTAAATAAAATATTCTTTGATAAAAAAAACAAAATATTATTGCAGAATTTATAAAAGCATTTTCTATTCATGAGTATGTACATGTTCAGAACATACAAAACTGCATTGTTGAAGATTAGTTTTATGGAAAATATTTGAGAGTGAGAATAGACATACAAAACTTCGTTGTTCTTACCAAACTTTAATGTTGAATGGCATAATTTTAAACAAAATGTTCTTTGATGGAAAGAAAGGAAAATGGAAAATATTGTTTGACGATTAAAAATAAATACATATTCCAACCCTCCCCTGCATAAACTTTGAAATGAATAGAAATATGTGGGTTGAAATTTCACATTGTACATGCAAGACTTCTTTTTTCCTTACATATACGTAGGGAAACTAATAATTTTGTGTATTGAAGGCGTATACATATTCAAAAGAGGGTGCAGGGATTCTCATTTCAAATCAACTAGATAATGTAAGAATCTTAACCAACTTGTC
Organism: Pseudotsuga menziesii; assembly: GCA_001517045.1. Taxonomy (NCBI): domain Eukaryota; kingdom Viridiplantae; phylum Streptophyta; class Pinopsida; order Pinales; family Pinaceae; genus Pseudotsuga; species Pseudotsuga menziesii. Next base: position 252,447 of record LPNX010852005.1, on the reverse strand, counting down.
ATGTCACAATATTTTAGCTTTATGTAAATATAGATATGAAAATATTCGGAGAAATGTTTACAATATATTGATCGATGGTGGCATGTAAATGCAGATTCTTGTTTCCATGTTCCATTCTGAAATAGACAACAGCATCAAAGAGATCAGTGTTGACATTCTATGCAGCCTTGTTAGTTCATATACTTTCCTTACGTCAAAGTTATTCCATTTCACTTTCATATATATTTTTGTATTATTTGGGGACTAAAGTAGCAAATTTTCATGTGACAGGCTAGCTTGAACGATGGCATATGTCTAAGAAATTTTAGGAGCTCCCCTGAGGTGAGAATATTCTCAGCCTCTTGTATTTTTATTACGCAGATATATACAGACAATCATAGATAATCATGCATAATAATGAAATTTACAATCTGAAACTCGAAAAATTAATTTTTAATTTTATTTCCAGTCGTATAATATTTGTTGCTTTCTTGATAGGTTGCCGTAGAATTTATCAAAACACTGAAAAAAGAAGGTTCTGTCAAGATCAAGCGCATGGCAGACTACCTTGCAGGGAAGGTAACAGAGATGTTTCTCAACTAACACACATCGTTAAGATTCATGAAAATGAGATATTACCTTGATGTCCATCAAAATTTTAGTACAGAAACATATCACAAGGAATCGATCAGGATCAACTTGTTCATTATAGTCACGAAATGAATTCTTGGAGAATGCTTAAAACTTCTTCCGAGGTTTCCTTAAAAGGTTAAATATAATATACAAGTGGGACAGGATCATAATAATGAGTAAATAATATTAATTTTAATTACTAATATAAAGGCATCATTATTAGGGGTGGCAGCTATGGGTCATCCTCGACTCCAAGAGGACAAAAGAAATAACCTTGAGGGATTGGAACTTTATCAAATGATGAGGCCAAAGCACTATATTTCAAGGATGGTCTATTCTGTAAGCAGAAAAAGGATTCGTGATGGTAGGGGACTACATAATCATGATGTAAGGATTATCCAATCATTACAGCATGAAAGTTCGTGAAGAAACTTTAAATTGGTTCATGTTGTCCAAAGGATTCTCTAGATTACCCAAGAATTCGAGCCGCTTGAGCTTTATCATGTGCTTCGTTAGCAAAGTCAACTAGTTAATGAGCAAGCCCATAAAAGTACAACGTTGGTTGAAGGTATGTTTGATATCAATGGGGAATCTTCATCTCCTCCCCCCATGTCGTGTTTAGTAATGATGACGAGCCTCACTTTCATTAACATCGGCTCACTCCACTTGTATATTAGATAACATGGAGCGTTAGCATGCTAGTGTCACCACCCTACCATTTGCTCCTTTTTTCACTGTGGGCATTAATGAAGGTTATGATAGTAGTACTCGTTATCGGTTGAAATGGCAATCCAAACCATCGGTAAGCATATGCAGAGAAAGTGACCACTGTCATCTTAGTCACTTCTCCTAACTTCTTCGGAAGTTGAAACCTCCTAGGGGAGAGCCCTATGGAACTCTGCAGAAGACACTTGGACACCAAATAATATCTTGTGTGTGTGCAAGGTTAGTGACCAGTGCCTAATGGAGTCTAGAAGGAGGATATGAATAATACGAGTTCAACCATCCAAGGATAAACCAATTCCATAGCTAATTTGTTCCAATAAGCCAATAACAAGTGCAATATGTAGGAATTAGCAAAAATACATGTATTACATCATTACTAAGTAATTAAAGCCCACATGTACACGTAGTAATATTGATATGCAAATATTAACCAAAAATAATTTATCACAATAATATAAAGCAACAATACAAGTTACATGTGTTGTTCATTCATGCAAGTATTTATTAGTTATATATAGATAGATCAATTATGAGGATGGTCGAGCATTTTGGGAGGACTCGAAATTTTAGGGCCATAAAATTTATGGCACAAAATTTTAGGTCTTGAAATTTTAAGAAGGGTTTATGGCGCGGAATTTTAGGGCTCGAAATTTTAGGGAGGCCTCGAAATTTTAGGTCGCGAAATTTTAGGGCACGAAATTTTAGGGAGCGGAATTTTAGGGCTTGATATTTTAGGGCGTAGAATTTTAGGGCTGAGAATCTTAGGAGTCTAAAATTTCGTGAGGCCCTAAATTAGCTAAATATTTGATTTTTATGAGATTTTTATAAGTTTCGGTGGCCTAAAACTAACCTAAAACTAACTTTAGAAACTAGGTTTTGAGAAAAAAGTGTGTTAGAGCGTAGGGAAACCCTACCCTAGCACAAGCCCTACCCAACCTAGGGATTCTAAGAAGAATGGCTAACCTAGTGAGGAAGGGTCCTAGGTTAAGCAACTAGCCTAGAAAAACTAAGGAGAAACCCTAGGGCACCCTCACAAGGAGACATGTCGTTGTTTGCTATGGCAATAATAAGGAAGGTAATGGCCTATCCTAGGGCAATGTGCAGCTCTAATGATACCACTAAGATTCAGACATGCACATCCACCAACATCCAAACAAAAAGGTTAGAAGCTTGACCTCCTCGTGCTTGTGTTCATCCAACAAATCGAAGCATCAACAAAAGTAGAGATTCACCAAAGAATTACCAGAAAATAGCTTGCATTAACCAAAAAACTTCCTCAAGAGGAGTGCATTCATCCAAAGAAACCCTAAGAAGGGTAAAACAAGTGCATAGTGATTTATCCCATAAGTTCTGATTTAAAATGAAAGTGAGGAGATCTATTTATATGATCTCACTCTCAGTTTTATAAATAAAATCCAGGTCGACATGCTTTAAAAGAAGTGAATTTGTAATTATTAAATGCCAACTTAATTAAAAGAAAATAATAATAAAATATAGACTAAGGTAGGCTGCATGGGGTATTTGCATCCCCAGGTTCCAAAACACACTCAAATAAGTGAATCGCTCCGAACGAAAGGCCGAAGTGGGATGGAGGGAGGGTGCTATGCTCCATCTAACCCCTAGAATACAGTAAAATCCCTCAACTCCCTCCTCAAAGCACGAAAACAACCTAGCATGGAGGATGCCTTCCTCTGAGGAAAGAAGTCTAGGGAGAGCAAGGATCCACTGACTAAAGGGCCAGGAGGGTGTATGAAATGGCCGCGACTGAAAAATAGTGTCTCATGGCTGAAGCGGAGGCCACTAGAGCGCGCAAGAATGGAATGAAGCCATGAGACCTAGTAGTCAACCTTTAGGGGCCCCAAACACCAACCCTAAGGTTAAAAACCTCTTTAAAAGGGCATTCAACAATGCATTTAAGCCATAGTACCCTCAAAGAAGGACCAAAGGGTCCCGCCATGACTGTCATCGCTCAATAACACCCCTCCTAGTCGAAAAATTTGGTCCTCTCCCTGGGGTACACCTGAAGGTGTGCTGGGTACAAGTGCAGCATAACACTGTCTCCAACTGTGGGACGAGTGCTCTTCCTGGGAGCGCTCGAGAACCTATGAATCTGCTGGTACCTATATACCTACACACATATCGGATGCCCAAGAGATTAAAAGCATCTAGAGCCAGATACTTTTGTCCTGCCTTGTTCACAAAATGAGGGAAACAAACTAAGAACAATGAAAACTAACTAGATAACGAGAAGACGCCAAATGCAATGCACATAAATATTCCTAATGCAACTAACCTAACCTAAACCTGATGACCCAAAATAGGTCAAGTGAAATCATACCACCAATTTAACCATTTAAGTAAGCAATTTATACATGTCATCTTACCTTTGTCCTTTAGTGTAATCCAAGACAATACCTCATTGATGGTATCATTGAGTTTGTACCAAGATCTTTATCTCGATGAGTGCAGGAAATCAAAACTTCTTAAGAACTTGGAGAACTTGAAACTGGTGTCATGGAGAAGCATCACTTTGACAAGCTTTGTTGATCCATTCTTCTAGTGGACTTATGTATGGGATACCTCCATCATACATATCTTTAATTTTTTTCCCCTAAAACTCGCCCATGAATCCTGAACTTGGGATACTATCTGTCGAGTTGGACTTTGCAAATATTCACATGTGAGCCGCAACTTGTCGCTTCATTTACTCAATCTTTTCTTTTTACATACAAGTATATTGCTTATCTTTTCCACAATCATGTTAATAACCCCAATAATCATTGAACTTTTGAAATTATCAGCAATACAATCCATGCCCTCATACTTCAAATGAAAAGATAAACAATAAATATTATCAGACTGAGGGATGAAAGTCATACTTGTCCACCTACCTTCATGGGCCTTGTTGAGATTTATCATTAAGGGCTTGCTGATGTAGGGTAGAGTAGGCTGAACAACTTCTTCTACGCTTCTTGAGGGGCACAACTAAAAGTGATAAGCTAGACTCATCATATGTTTGACATTTGCAAAGGAATCCTCTGCGCAACAAGATTCCCTATTGCAGTATGAGTATGATGGTGACATCATGGAAGAATCACCAGAGATACGAGATTCCAAGTCTTCAAACTTTTCATAATATTGGCCCATCTGCATATAAAAACTATATGAAAAGTCTGGGGTTGTTCCATCTTCAATTATGGTAGCAAAATGGTTGAGCCACTCTTCGTCATTAGCCTCATAAGGGGAAGGAATGATCATGTCTCTTTCAATAGGGTCTTCATAAGTTATGTCTTCAACATCCTTGCTGGAGGTGACTGAGAGTTCCTTGTCCCAAATAGTGTCATGTTTTGGCTATTTCTGAGTAACTTCATCAATATTCTCTTCCTCACTGCAATGAATGGAGAGAATGCTACATGGACTCAAGGAATCATATAAAGGTGGACCCATAAATGTCCAATAATCGTCTTCCTTAGAATCCTCATCGTTATGTTCCCAAAGGTCTAGTATGTCACAAGGAGTCTCTATATGTTGGAAGGGAGGACTCATCCTATCTTTTTGTTCCTAAGCATCTTCAATTAGGACTTTTGGATCGTCATATATGGGACCATCATCATATTCATCTGCCTGGGAAGCTTCATCTATCATGCTCAAGATATTAGTAATTAGACCTTGAACAATGGATGCTTCGACCAGATCTTTGAATTGGGCTTCCTTAGTGAACAAGTCCTTCACATGCTTGACATGAGGCATCCATTTGTCATGATGCCCTGAATCGCAGTGGTTACTGAATGTTTCCACCAATTATGAAAATGATGATATCGTTCCTTTATCTAGGCCCACAAACAAAGCCAGGGTCTTTCCTCCTAAGTGAAGGACAAATGATCGCATGTAAACATATTATTCTTCCTTGATACCATATTCTTAATCCATAGTCATAAACCATTCCACATGATGCATGACATTATCATGGTCACCCTTGAAGGAATGCCAAAATACCTCGGGTAACTCATCTGAATATCCTCAGAAAGTTGATATATCAAGAGGAACAAAACCAATTTCCATTTTTGTAATAGTCGGATTATCAGGATCTTCAAACTTGAACGGAATATCATCTTTGGTTCCTTTTTTGGCATCATCTTGAGTTTGTCCTTTTCCCAAGGTTTCTTCCCATATTTTGTCGATCATGGCCTTTCTTTCTTGTTCATCAACACCGTAATCCCAATCCATGATGAATGCATTAATAAAGTTCCTGAGTGAAGATAAAATTTTGCGAGGAAGACCCTAATACCAATTTCTGACTAACAAATTGTCCTCTAAGTGAAGAGATAACAGATATAGCCTCATCCTGATGTCGGCATGCCTTTAAACAAGTGAATTTGTAGTTATTAAATGTCAACTTAAAATTAAAAGAAAATAATAATAAAATATAGACGAAGGTAGACTGCCTTGGATATTTGCATCCCCAGGTGCCAAAACACGCTCAAATAAGTGAATTGCTCCGAACGAAAGGCCAAGGCAGGCTGGAGGGAGGGCGTTATGCCCCATCTAACCCCTAGAATACAGTAAAATCCCTCAAAAGCACATAAATGAATTAGCATGGAGGATTCCTTCCTCTAAGGAAAGAAGGCCAGGGAAAGCAAGGACCCACTAATTGAAGGGCCAGGAGGGTGTGTGAAGTGATCGCAACTGAAAACTAGTGTCTCATGGATGAAGCAGATCCCACTAGAGCACACAAGAAGGGAATGGAGCCATGATACCTAATAGTCAACCTTTAAGGGCCCCATACACCAACCCAGAGGATAAAACCTCTTGAAAAGGGCATTTAACAATGCCATTAAGCCATGGTACCCTTGAAGGAGGACCAAAGGGTCCAACCATGACTACCACCGCTCAATAACACCCCTCCAGGTTGAAAAATTTGTCCCTCTCTCCCTGTGGTACACTTGAAGGTGCACTGGGTACAAGTGCAACGTAACAGTACCCTAGGCTAGGTGTGGGTTTATTATGCTGCCCTCTCGAGCTTGGAAGAACTTGTACACCATTTCTACAATAGGAGGTTCTCTTTATGAGCAAAGGCTAAGGGGGAATGAGTGCATCTAGACAACCTATCCCTCTTTGTTACATGCCCCAACTGTGAACTTTCCAAGTGTGAATGAAGGATGTTTGAACTTGGTATCTAATATTGGTTAAGGCATGGCCTACTTGTATAGGTTAAGGCAATTTCTATGTTATGCATTATATTGGGAAGAATTGGGTTGCACCTCCTCAACAATACATGGATTGGGGGGGAGGTTTGGGGGGGCTTGATGACAGACTGTCACTTTTGAAGTGGATGTTGTGTGTTGTGCAACTTGGAGGATGTGAGAAGAGGTCTAAAGTGATGTGATAAAGACACAATAGAGGTGTGTTACAATATAGAGGTGTGTTACAATATTATAAATTGGACCCTTAAGGGGAATATATGGAAGGATGACTTCACTAGTTGGATATAAAGGGAGAATGGTGCTAGAGACAAATTTGTCTTGGATATAACATGGAAACTTCTAGTAGTTTGTCAATGGTAGTCAAAATTTAATGCTAACATGATGATCTACAAAGCCACAAATTTGGAGTTCATGAAATTGGTGAAGTCTTTGCAGTTGTTGATTGGGTGAATCACCACACACCTTGGCCTTCCTCTTAAAGTAAGGAACCCCTCCAATCGTAGCCTTTCCCGAGCTGGTGGAGCAACAAGGTCACCCTATGCCCTCATGACCCATAATTGAAGCAAGGAACAATTGAGGTTCATGTTATTGATGAATTTGGCAATAAGGAGCATATGGATGTTGGACAACAATCACATGAGAATGCGCAAGTTGTGCCCCTCCATGGGCAAGGTTTCTAGTTAGTTTTACTTGTTATTTGATTTGTTTTGTTGTATAAAATATTTAATTAAGCATTATGTTAGGCAATATACTTGTCAACCCTTACGTGGTTGGTGCAGGGAATGTAGATTTAGATGTAAACCAGACAAACAAACTATAATTTTCATATCTAAATTAGACGATCTATCTATTTTTTATTTCACAAAATTATCCAATTTGAATACAACATTTTCTAATATAAATCATACATTTTTGTAAAAATAATATAAAAACATCACTATTAAATGAAAAATTATAAATACCATATAATCTAAATATGCCTAATCTTATTGTAACATTTAACATATCTAACTATTATTTTGCGTTCTAGCTACCTTGGCAAGTATATATAAGCTTTGTTCCCTCTAAAGATGGATATACAGTCAAAATTTCATGTGCATCTCTTTTATGATCTAACTATAAAGATGGATATACACTCTAGATTTCATGTGCATTTCTTTCATAATCTAACTATAAATATGGATATACACTCTAAATTTAATGTGAATCTCTTTCATAATTCAACTATTATTTAGTGTTCCAACTACCTTGACAACTATATACATAATACATAAGCTTTTTCCACTCATTCCATCAACCTTAACAATTATATATAAGCTTTGTTCTCTCTAAAAATGGATATACACTCTAATTTTCATGTGCATCTCTTTATTATGAATTGTATAGTCCATTCTAGGCACATACGTATTTCCTTAACAAAGAAAAAGGCTAAAGGCCAAAGACCAAATGATTTCAAAAGAATTTGTTTCTTGGTATCCACTCTGCATAGTCCATTCTATGCACATACGTTTTCCCCTTAACAAAGAAAATGGCTAAAGACCAAATGATTTCAAAGAAAGCTTCTTTCTAGGTATAGGTGTTTAGAGATTCATAAAAGAAATATTCTAACTATAAAAGGATCAAAGAGTGTAAATAGTATATAGAAATATCAAGGAGGATATGCAAAATTTCAAGTACCTTGAATCCATCTTTTATTTTATTAATTCTGATTGAAAAGAATCTTTCTATTTTCAATGAACTCAATCATGTTTCTCTGTGCAACATTTGAGATAAGATATTGGTATTACAAATAAAATCTTCAGAGCTTCAAAAGTGTTTCTATACTCGGACCATCTCAAATGAGAGGCAAAGCCTTGACTTTATAGAAAATGAGGGCACAATTCCCAAGAGAGAAGCCTTAGCCACGTGTTAGAAGATAGGCGAGGTGATAGAGGGCGCCATTTTTCAACTGTAGGAAGCTTGAGGGAACATTAGAGATGATCTAGGGCGGATTGGAGTTGAACTGGATGATGTTTCCAACAACCCATTGGTCAGACGCCACATGAGCTTTAGGAAATGTGCCCTCCTTATGGAGAATGCACGCATGTTGAATGGGATCTTCATTCACAATCTAATCACATGCTTCTTTCGAAATGATTTCCACCACTCTATCCGACTGAAAACATGTTTATACAAGTTTCCATAAATCATGGTATTATGATTTCCTATTTTTTTGGTTTTTTAAATTTGTATTTCGAGATAAAATGAAATTAAGTAATCAATAATCACTAATTTCACTCTCAAAGTGGTTACATAGGTAAGTCGGTGTTTCGAGTTAGAAAAATAGCACCCTATTGAAAATTATGCCTCCTAGTACCACTTTTATGAATTAGTGAATTTTTACAATTAAAATATCCCCTTTTTTATGAGAATATTTTTATTTAACAAAAAATTTAAAAAATCCTAGGAGGGTCTTAGCGCATGTTTATAAGACTAAAAAAAATGACTAACATGGTAATATAAACTGGCAATAGGCTTTAATAACCCCCTAAGGTCCGATCACCAAGATGACTACTCCAGCTTTGGAGGAGCTTTGGAGGATTGAGTGAAAAACTCGAAAATTATAAGTTGCAGAAAAACGATATATAATTAACACGGAAAAATATTGTAGAGTAATCAAGTCTCAGGAAGGCCAATCTTTTTACAAAAATCCATCATGTTACATCATTTATTACAATTACCTCAAGGGGTATGAACATGTGTAAGAAAGAAAAATTGGGCCAAAATGGCCTATTAGACTTTTGAACTCTGAATACTAAACATTTGGCTTCTTCAATCTATGATAGCTCAAATGAAATTTCGACCATGTGAAACTTGGGTGGTAACATAAGGGACCATCCCTATATTCTAAAAAAGGAGGAGAGAGGCGGGTTGAGCTAGCTTCTGGAGGAGAAAATTTGTTCAAACCAGAGGGAAGCAAAGAAACTTTAAGGTTTGACATGATGAAACAAGGAAACTTAAAATCACTAGAGGGCTTGGCATTATGAGGAGAAGAAAGGTTTCCTTCCAAAGATGGGGAAGGACCAAGGACCAGGTGACAACCTTCTTCATATTGTTCAACATCGTTATGAGAAGAAACACAAATTTTACTAAGGGAGGTGATGCCTAAATCTTTATCGTAGAGATTTTGTGGGCCCTTGATTGAAGTTTTGTCTTGAGCTTGTTCACCATGAGTGGGAGTGACTCGAGGACTCAAAATTCTTGAGAAGGATGCTTCTTGGACTCCTGCATCCTTCCTCTTTCAAATATTTTCAAATTGAGCTTTTGAACCCTAGGGCAATGAGCATTGGGCCTAAACATGCCTCATTGGGACCTTTAAATAGTCCATCTTTTGCACCTGCGCCGAGTCACTCATTTCCAAATTGATTTCCTCTAATAAACCTTTTCTAACGTCCACCTCCACCAACATGCGATCCCATCTATGGTCCAGGACCAAGTCTCTATCATTTCCCAATCTAATAAACTTTCCTATATTATTGCTAATCGACTCCAGGTATGATTTATTCCAGAAAATCAAGGGAAATCCAAGTAAAATAACCCAGATATGGAATATGTTCACTGGTTCCCTTCTAGGATCAAATTCCACCTTCCACTACTTGAGAACCAGCCTTGATGGCCCCCTCGACCAACTCTTGTTAAGCACCTTAGAATTGTCTTCCTAACATATGAAAATAATGTAGAATCACCTTCTAGACAAGATGTGGAAGACCGAAATAAAATCTAAGCTCGGTCCCCAATTTTCCTCAAGCCAACTATGAAGGGAAGTTGGTCTAACCACCTTTCCATGAAAACAACCTACCAGTGCCAAACCAAGAACATTTGGAATTTCTTCCATCATGATTTCATGTCCTACCGCTATATTTACTTTCTCTTGGCGAGCCTTGATACACCTTGAACTATGTCCAATGAGAGAGGACCCAAAACTAGAGAGCAGAGCAAAAGAAAGCTTTTCACCTTTGTTTAAAGGAGGAGGCTACAAGGAAACCTGGACGCCCACCTCCACTTTCTTTGGACTCTTCAAGAGAGGGAATTCGCCTCGAGAGGAAGGGATGACATCATGCCCAATTGACTTCTTGACAAGACCATGCAAAAGGAGGGGGGTTCTTTCCACCTCTTCGTTGTCGAAAGAGGTTCTAGAAACTAGGGAGAGGCCTGCACACGCCACATGTGAGGCCTCTTTAAATTTGGAGTCGAATAGGAAAATGTGTAAAGGGATATTCCCAAATTTGCCATAGTCCAAAAAAGGGGTGATGTTGCATAGTTCGCTCCAAGTCCTTAGATCATAGAACCTATTATCGGTTGAAATGGCAGTAAAAGCCACCGATAAGCATACGGGGATGAAGTGACCACTGTCACCTTATTCAACTTCTCCCAATTGCTTTGAAAGCATAAGCCTCCTAGGGGAGAGCCCTATTTCGACTCTGCAAAGACACTAAAACATAAAAATATCTTCTTTCGAGGATTGTTAATGATCAGTGTCGAATGGAGTCTAAAAAGTAGGTAAAGGGGTTATATGTTTTGTATAGTTTTATGGTAGCGATATATCCTCCCACATGTTAGACTTGTTCTACAATGCAACAAAATACAATTGCAATTATTAATCAAGTATAAGGCTTTATAATAGCCTAAAAACATAGGTACAACAATAAGAGCATCCATTTATTTATTCAAGTATTATAGCTGTGTTAGTAATTTGAACGAGGTTTCATATCTCATACAAGTATGTTGACTTACCAACCTTGTGTTGACCAACCAACAACCAAGTTTGAAGCTAGTTTGTATAGAAGAACAATGTATCTACCTAGCCCACTCTAAATGGTATTTTGAACAATTCAAGTTGTAGTTGTATATGTCCTTCATGTACATGCACTTTGTGACAACACTAGTATGATTTGCATTGGTGGCAATTAGCATAAGTAATAGTGTATGCATTAATTGTTTACTCAATCATTTATATCAACATTGGTCACTTGAAACACAATAATGAACAATAGCATTGACAATATATTAGTGTGTATCTATACTTATGGAGACATCCAATACATGCATATGAGTAATCGATGTAAGGTGTGAAATAACAAAGGTATAATGTACACTAGCAATATTATGTACTCAGTCATGTATCCACAGTCATGTTGGTTTCCTTATTGCACAAAAATGTAATTCATTAAACCAATAGTGCATTAGCCTACTAGAAACAAAAATAATGTATACAACTAATAATTTGCAAACTATGTGCATTAATAAGTGCAACATTAGAGTGAAGTTTCAGTACTTTATGCTAATTCAAAATGCACATACAAGTAAAGGAAGTCAACAGTCCACTCCTAGTGAGAACCCGAACTAGCAATTCACACAAGCTAACCCTTTCTCTTGTCACTGTGTAGGTTAGAGGGAAGATGTAGCAACAAGGGAGAGGGATGCCACTATAAAGGGAATCCTTGTAGGGTTAATGAAGGACTATTGCAGGTTAAAAGGAGGGCATCGTTGAGAGGAAGGGTATGGACGTGGGTTAAGGCCTAAGAGAAGGCAACCTGGGGTGTTAGGAGGAGGCTTCTACAGCAACGAAGGTGAAGGGTGAGTCATGTAGGGAGAGAGAAGGCCAACGGGGATAGAAAAAACCTTAGGAGAGGGTAGAGAGGATATTAGAGAGTGTTGGGAAGGCAACCTAAGGGGAATATTAGGGTTGCGAGGACAGGTTCTAAGCTAGTGAGGCGAGGATGGGATTTAGGAAGGCCTAGCGAGGTAGGGAAAGGGAACTGCTGCAGTAGTGAAGCTTAGGAAAATGTAGTTAGGGCAGCAACGAAGGTAATTTGGGATCTTAGGAGTGGTGTAGAAGGGAGAGCAAGGTAGCGGTGAGGGTGGAAAGGGAATGTGTGCTAGGGCAGTGAGGGTGGTAAAGTAACTAGTGAGGAGGATGCGAAGGCTGAAAGCAAGGCCTGGTTAAGGTAGTGAGGTATAGGAGAGTGGAGCGAGGGTATAGGAGGTAGTCCTTAGGACTATTTTGGGCATGTGAAAATGGAAGGTTAGGGAAACACACATTAGTAGAGTGACACTAACCTTAGTACCATCTAACCTAGAACCAACAAGAACTAACCTAAACCTAACCTAAGATAACCTTAGAACAAACCTAAGCTAGGTTTTGAAGAAACAAAGAAGGTGAAAACCTAAGGGACTACTCTAGCTCTACCTTACCCTAACCTAGGGTGTCTAAGAAGAGACTAGCAAACCATAGAGGAGACTAACCTAGGTTTACTAGTACTCCTAGAGTTCTAAGGATCTATCCCTAGAGGTACTACTGGGAAGGGCATACTCTCAAATTTAAGGTGCCTAAACGTTGAAGAAGACCTATCCACTTACAAAATGCAGCTGTAATGGCTACCATTCAGTCCCTAAACCTAACATCAATCAACAACCAATAACAAAGAGAAATCAAGATGTAATCCTAGATAACCCCTTGTGCATGTGTTGAGCAAACAAATCCAACATCACCTTAATGAAGAGCATCAAACCAGTAGAAACACCAAGCCTCGTTATCAAACCCATAAAAAGATCTTCCTCTAGAGATGTGCCTCCCTTTAAGGAGACCCAGAAGGGTAAAATAGATGCATAGTGTATTATCCCATAAGTTCTGTCTTTAAAATGAAAGTGAGGAGATCTATTTATTTGATCTCACACTCACTTCTTAAAATATCCAGGCCTACATGCCTTAAAATAAGTTAATTTGAAATTATAAAATGTCAACTGAAAAGTAAAAGAAAATAATAATAAAATATAGCCTAACGTAGGCTCAAGGTAGGCTACTTGGGGTATTTGTACCACCAAGTGCCAAAATATGCTCAAATAAGTGAATCACTCCAAACTAAAGGATGGAGTGAGTTGGAGGGAGGGCATTATACCCCATCTAACCCCTAAAATGCTGTAAAATTCCTCAACACCCTCCTCAAAGCATAAAAAAGGCATGGCGCGGATGATTTCTTTCTCCGAGGAGATAAGGCCAAGGAGAGCAGGCGCCAACAATCTAAGAGTCCAGGAGGATGTCATAAGTGGAGTGTAGATGAATGTCTCACTGCTGAATAGAGGAAAACGAAGCACATAAATAGGATATGGAGCCATGTTACCTAATGGTTAACCCTTAAAAGCCCCGAACACCAACCTTGAGGTTAAAAACCCCATCAAAGGGCATTCAGTGGTGCCATTAATCCATAGTACTCCTAAAGGATGGAGTAGAGGGCCCAACCATGACCACCATTGTTCGATGACACCCCTCCTAGTTGAAAAAATGGGCCTCTCTCCTTGGGGTACACCTGAAGGTGCGTTGGATACGAGTGCAGTGTAATAGAACCTAACCCTACATCCACAAGAGAAACCCTTTTGTCATTTAATGATCCACTCTACCAACGTTTTATTAAAGGTTTGACCTGCCTCTCAAACTATATATCATTGAAAACCTAAGTAATTGGACGCGTCCATTTCCGGCTAAGTGTCCCATGGGGTCGTGTCTGACACGAACACGACCCCTATTCGTGTTGGACACGATTTTTTTGTGTCTCGATTTTTCAGACATGAAAAAAATCATGTCCGACACAAACTGAGGTCATGTCCCATGATTGTCACGAAGTGTCCCAAAAACAGGACACGAAATCCACGAAAAGTAGGTCTGCGAACACTTTAAAAATGATTTTTCCTATTTCAATTTTACATTTGCAAGTGAAGGGAGAGCTAAGGGAGAGCTAAGAGTGTGTTCTTTTGCAGGTTCAAGGAGATTTGAAGCATTTGCAAAGGTTTTCAAGTGCATTTGAGGGGGGGATTTGTTGAGAGGATTCAAGCTCACCATAAGCAAGAAGAAGAATGTCTCAACCATCTAGGGAAGCAGCTAAAGGGAAAAGGAAAGGGATAAATGCCCCATCTAGAGCTTATCCTCCTCTTCCTCCTCCAAGCATATCCTCCTCTGCTCCTTTTAGTGCTCCAACTGCTTCTAGTGGAGATCAAGGTCAATTTAACTTCGTTTTAGCAAGCCAAGAAGCCCAAAGATTAAATACCCTTTGTGGAAGTATGTGACAAGGAAAGAAGGGTTTGGAACAAAGCTTGATGAGGAAGGCAATGTGTGTTGGAGTTGCAATTTCTACAGGAATGAGTTGAAGAGAACATATTACCAAGTTAAGGGGTATTTTCTGTCCCTTCCTTGTGGGATTTCTTCATGCAAATCAGTGAGTAACACCCAAAGGAAGGAGATAAACAGGATCATGTTGGCCAAGGGAAGGTGGCAGCAATAAGAAAAAAACAATAGAATGAGGATCCTCTTTCATTCTTGAGGCAAACTACAAGTGGTCCAATGGACATGATTTTTCAACAATAGGCACGAGAAGAGGTGGACCTTACCATTGCATTCTTTTTCTAGCTCAACTTCATTTCATTCAATGTTGCAGGATCACCATTGTTCATAGAGATGTATCGAAGTCTAATTTAACGAGCTCCAACTGGTTATGTTCCTCTTGGTTCAAAGAAGCTTAGAACCACATTGTTGGTTAAGGCAAAGGAGGAAGTGGATACAATTCTTGAGCCGATTAGATCATAATGGCCCTCGATTAGTGTCAATATTGTTTTTTATGGATGGACGGATATAGCACGCCATCCACCCATCAATTTCATGGTGTCTTCCCCTAATGGACCAGTGTTCTTGAAAGAGGTGGATGCTCCTGGGAATTACAATGATGCACAATATATGGGTGAGTTATTCATCAAAGTCATTGAAGATGTAGGTGTTGATTCTTGTGTACAAATAATCACGGACAATGCACCTGTTTGCAACGTTGTTGGCATGATTGTGGAAGCTAAATATCCATAGGTATTTATATTTTCATAGATTTTCATTTGAGTTGTTAGTTGTAGTCTTGTAGAGTTTAGAGTATAGACTCATTTATACTTTCTTTTATTGATATTATAGGTATTTTGGACACCTTGCATTGTCCATTCTTTGAATTTATCATTGAAATGTATTGCTTCAGATGTGACATGAATTGGAAAACTTATTGAGGATGCACGCCATATCCGTAACTTTGTACAAAACCACACCAATTGCCTCAAAATCTACAAAGAGTACACACATATTTCATTGTTGATATATACTCGGTTTGCTTCCTCATTCATCATGCTCAAGAGGTTGAGGGAGGTCAAAACCACGCTTGGGTGCATGGTTATTTCAGAGTTTTGGTCCTTTTGGAGAAAAGTGGACCAGATTGCTTCAAAAAAGGTAAAGGACACGGCGCTAGATGATGGTTCGTGGGAGAGGGTAGATATTACCATTAAGATCATGGACTCGATTATTTCTTTTTTGCGGTTTATAGACACAGACCAACCCATCCTAGAAGATGTTTATGATGGGTGGGATTCTATGATTGAGTCCATGAGGACCATTGTTATGGAGAGTGAGTGTGCCAAGTATGAGACATTGACAGAGAACTTATGGTCCATCATACATTATATTCTTATCTCCAGGTGGGATAAGAATTGCACACCTTTTCATTGCTTGTCCCACTCATTGAACCCCAAGTACTACAGTCAAGACTGGCTCAATGGTGGGTCGAGACCCTCATGCAGAGTCCTTCCTCATATGGATGGAGAGATTTCACAGGGGAGGAAGATAACATTTAGATGGCTACTTCAGGATAGAGACATGCTTCAGGAGGGATTTACAGAGTTTTCCACTATCATTGGGAGATTTGGAGGCTATGAGGTGCTTAGAGACAGGATGGTTAAGAAACCCTATGTTTGGTGCGAAACTTATGGGTGAACATGCCCTCTTCTACAGACGATGGCCTTAAGGGTCATCTCTCAAGTTACTTCATCTTCTTGTTGTGAGAAGAATTGGAGCACATATGGGAACTTGTAAAATTTGAAGAAGATAATGATTGAGCAATCTAGGGAAAAGTCAATGGTGTATGTGCACTCCAACCTTTGTCTTATTTATAGGAAGAGGGAGGAGTGGGTGAAAGGAAAGACAAAGATATATGATTTCTTTCCTGATGATATGGGTTTGGACAACACTAATGAGTTGGTATTATCTAACATGGATCTTAATGATCAAGTGCTAAAGCCGGTCACTTTTGATGATGGTGATCCTATGGAGGGGTCATCCTCCACACCATCAGATGCAGATGGGCAGAGAGGAGGGGGAGGAGTGGGAAGAGAAGGGCAGTGCCAATGATGAGTTTGTTGATGCAGGCATGGAGGCGGACTATTGACAGATGGGATTCTTCCATCTTGAACTCCTCTATGATCTACCCCTTTTTGTATTTACTATTTACTACTACTAGTTGCCATTGACATTCCGACATCTATGTAATACATTTTGATTTTGATGACATGAGAAATATGGTTTCGAGTTCTTGAGCTATATGAATATCCTATCATATTTGTGTCTCATTGTGATTTGTGAATGACAAAATGTTTATTGTGTATTGATTAGTAATTTTACAATTTCTATTGAATATTTGTAAATGTTTTAGTTTCTAAAAACAATTGGATATATATATATATATATATATATAAAATGTATCTTCCATGTCTTGTTTCTAGGGTTCACCATGTCTTTATTGGACACTTTTATTTGTCCTGTCCTTTGTAACCCGTGTCCTCGTGTCAATTGACTTAGTTGACCACCATCAAACATTTATTTTTATTAATAAACATGTAAAGGTAATATAAATAATTTACTTCTTATATTTTATTTAATAGACAATGTTATTAAAATAAAAATATCTCACTTCAAATTTATACGTAAGAGAATAGTTAAAACAATTTTTTTTAGGAGTGATTGACTATTTAATTAATAGTGGGTAAATATTGCGAGATTCCCCTAGTACTTATTCTTGAATTGAGGAGTAAGATTTAAATTTCTATGTTACTCTCATTTTAGCGTGTTTAGTTGAACTTTTCTTCCGTTTAATTTTATGTTTCTTTAATGTTCCTTCTTCACATCACTTATCACTTGAAATTGTTATTGTTATGCGCTTATAAAAAAGATAGTTTAAACCTTCTATGGATTAATATCATGTTTCGAATTTCATTTTCCATAAAAATACAAAGAACTTCGTTTAAAAATTAGATGGCCATGATATTTTTAATTTTATTTTTCAAGATAATATTTTTCATTTTATTTGTGGTAAAAAAACAAGGGCTTTCATTAAATCTTGGTTTATAAAATTTATTCTCTAAACTTAATCATAGTATTCACTATATATATAGTACGTAGAGTGTGAACACATTTATAGGATGTCGATGATGGAGGCTAGGGTTTGTATGTTTCTTGTTCGTCTAGAGGTTGATGGCTATTGAATTCAACAAATCATGGGTTTGTGGAAAGATGGTTGAGAAGGATCTAGTTTGCTAGGAGGAAGTGGACGATAACTGGACTCATTCTGACATTTTCAAATCGGATGCAAAATATCGAGAAATGCTTTGGGCCATCAAGTCACCCTCGAAAAAAGGAACGAGTTATGAATTTCTTGGTGGTATAGTAGGCGGGGTAGGTGGGCTTTCTCTAGGTGTGTTAGCGTGTTTCAAGGGATCAGTTAGACAGGGAGAGGTTGAATTCGGCATTATGGTTGCTTCTCCTAATGTTGAACTTGAGTCGAAGGTGGTATGCTGCTCTAGGAAGGATTTTGTAGGTGATAGCTGGTTCAAGGTTTGGCTTTGTCAAAGCATTTATCTTTGAATTCCTTTGCTAGAAAGGGTGGTGGGTTGTCTACGAGATTTGGGTTGGTGACCAAAGGTAACAGAAGGCATAAATCATTTAGAGCTCGATCAGGAAAGGTTAATATGGTTTTAGGGAAGGATGTCAACTTGGATAGGGTTGAAATCCTATCGTTCAAGGATTTAGTGGGAAGGTTGGGTTATGTAAACCTTAAGAGGAAAGCGTTGCTGGTGTGGGTAAACAAAAGATGGAAGCCACTGCTTGGTTACTATCTGCGCATACATATTTTATTGAACCACTGGTTTTGCTTTTAGTTCCTATTGGAGGAATATTTGGAAAAGGTCTCAGAGAAGCCGTCAATTTTTGGGAAAGGAACCCTTATGCTTAAACGTCGACACACTTACTTAAATCCCCTCATGGAAAAAATGCAAAAGTGACATTTTTGGATGTTGTTAGAAAGTTTCCCAATAGAACTATAGTCGAAGGATATCTTTGTTGAAGTAGAAAATAGGGTGGGGAAGTTCATTTACTTAGGAAAAAATCTCTTTTATGCGAGGACAACCGGCTAGCATGGGTTCTAGATGAACTTGATTTAGCCCTCGGTTTTCTTGCAAATCTTGAAATCTTATGGGGGGAATATTGGAAACGTATTTTAGATGTCACGGGTGCAAGAAGACAAGCCACCTGCAAAAACACTGTATGGGGCCTCCTCAAAGGGATAATTGGATCTTGGAAGTGTAACACCTATTATGGTTTCCTCTTTTGAGACTAGGGTGGAATCTAGTCCTCGACATGAAGGCAATGACATGTTTGTGGTATAGGACGCCAATATTTCCACATTGGACGAATCCTCTTCATTCTCCACTAAGTTGAAATCCCTCTTTCCCACATTTTCCACTCTTTCAGTACATTGGAAGTTCACTTTTTAAAGGAGGTAGAGGATAATTGTTTTTGTGAAAATCATAATTGTGGGAGGGAGTTTGACCCTAGACCTATAATTGGATCCCAAATTATTGCTTTTAACTCCGATGATGGGTTTAAGGAGCCAATTAGGTCGGTCAACATTGATATGAGATCCAAAACCCCTCATAGTGGTTCTGGTATTTGTTTGGATGGTGGGGATAGAGTTACTAATTTAGTAATCAATATTTCCCAAGGCTTCTTTGGTAATGGGGACTTGACGTTTGACCTATCTTTCCAAAATATGATTGGTGACTCTGTTGTCTGCCGATTGCACACCAGCAGCAGAAATCAATTGAAAGCTGTTTCTTCACTTAGGAAAGTGGGAGAGGTGTGACCTTGGGGGCAAGCACAGAGCTAGGTACTGTCACCTACTCCTATCTCCTCCGTTTAGGCTAAATCCTAACGAAGCCAAGGGGGGTAGTCCCTACAAAAGAGTTTTCTACGGCTCTTAAGTTGTTAAAGTGTTTTTTGAAGGTTGCGGATGCGGATGGGTGCTTTTTAGGAGCTATCATAATTTAAAGGTGTTTTACTTATTATGAGTGTGAGACAAGATAAAAAAGACAATCCACATTGCAACAAGAGATTAAAAGATAAATTTAAATTCTAGACATCAATTAGCATTCAGCGATAACAATTATATTAAGCCATAGACAATTTGATCATATAATTATGCAAAAAACAAAACAAGGACCAGTGCCTTATGGAGTCGATGAAACTAAAATGCGCCAGAGAAATAAACACAAGTCTGGAATTTAAACCAATGAATGTTAGATTGTGCGAGTGTTCTTGGTAAGTTTTAAGGATTTTAATGGTGATCTTGCTTAAGGTGTCTGGGAATCCTAACCAGAAATACTTTCAGTGGCTCCATTCAAAGACATGACGGACCTGTCTGGAATCACAAGCTAGGTGTTCAATAACTTAACCAACGAGTGTTTAGATTGGGTTGCTCGGCGCCCAAACTTGGAATTTTCCCACTACCTGAGCATTTAATCGAGACAACGCCGGTGCGTCGGTTATGGGGTAAAAAGTTTTAATTATGTTGTTATTGCGGTCTTAGCAAGTCTGTTCATCGTTTTGAGTACGAGCCCAACTCGAAAGTCGGCAGAGCATACTAGGTGAAGGATATCAACGAAGTAAATTAATTAGAGGGAATGTGAGTTGATAGATTTTATTAAGTCAATTAATTAAACTTTCCGACAGAGAGCGCTCTTGACCTTGTCTTATGACGAAGGTTCAAAAGTCTTATCTAATCTAGATGACTAATGCAAGGGTGTGCAAAACTAAAGATGCTCTCCGGTAAAGAGTGCTCTTGACTTGTGTTTCTGCAAGTTCAAGAGTCTTACTTATTGATTAACTTGATTAACAATATGATGCATGAAAGTAAGGTGAAAATGGTTAATCAAACCCTCCGACAGAAAGCACTCTTGATCCACCTTATGGTGAGATTCAAGAGATTTCTACTTTAAACAGTTGATTTACTTATGAAAGATACAAACTTAAAAGATGTAGTAATCAATTTATTCAATGAATCAAAACTGGCTAATTTAACAATTAGTATTCTAAGAAAAGTAATGCAAGTACTATAAGCAAAAGCGTATTTAATCTAGGCACATAAGATGATGAAAACACCACAAACCTCCCCAAATGGGGAGGTTGAGAGTGGGGACTTAAAAACCCCACTCAAACAGAGATATTTTTATTAAGATTTTACAACTTGCCTTTAGGAATTCAACCTTTTAAAAGGACTTTTGAAGGAAAGCATGAAACATTTTCTTATTAAACTTTATGTAAAAAAGGGGAGTGATTTACTTTTTATTCAAACCCTTTCTTCGAATTTGCAAAAAAGGGAAAAAGAAGATGATGGAAAAGAGCAGAAGAACAAGGCAAAAGAAGGCTGAAACAAAGGGAAAAGGAGGGGAAGAAGGGAGGAAGATAAATAGGAAATTAAAGGCAAGAGAATGGAAGAGTAGGGCAGCGAACTAGATGACCAATGAGCTGCAAAAAATAGTGAAAACGGGGCAACAAAAGAAAAAGAAGATGGCTGTCATAAAAATGCAAAAACAGAGCAGCGAACTAAACAATCGAAGAGCTGCAAAAATGGTGAAAACGGGGCAGCGAAAGAAGATGTAGATGGCTGTCATAAAAATGAAAAAACATGGTAGCGAAGAAAAGTAAGAAGAAAAGGCACACAACAAGGTGGAAGGAGGCCAAATCTAACCTAGAAGAAGGGGGAGAAATCACTCAATAACAAACAAAAGGTGGGATCAACCTCTAAACAAGGTGACCATTAGAAGCACTAGTCCCGAAATTGTCCAGACTAGCTGGATGTACGCAAGGATGCTAGTGGGGAAAGAGAAGTAGCCACAAAATAATGTGGCACTTGGGATCAAATCCCAAGCTACTTTCTCAGGTCAAAACCAACATGAGATACATAGAAAGAATGGAGAGAAGAAAAACTTAGATAAAACCTAGAAAAGTGACCGGAAAGATATCTTTTGTTTGATGATGGATGAGGCAAAGAACTTGTGCTTCTCGATCTTCCTGAAAGAGAATGACTTCTTGTGGAACCTGCAGAATGAATGTCAACCATGAAAGAACCCTTGAATACCGGAAAATACCTGAAAACAACACAACTTCAAGAGAAAAGCATGGATTATAAAATATAGTGCTAGATTGTTAGCCTTTAACAATAATATAACCAAATGCTTAAGAATCAAGAGAGCAGGGTGTAAAGAAAGGTATCACCTAACAAGGTGAATCATGACCAATAAAAAGCTTCCGCATTGACCTCCAAAGTCATAAACTTTATTAAACCTTAAGCAAAATGTTACAATGAAAATTCTCCAGAGCTTCTATGCCAAAAATCCCATCCCAATAGAGCTGAAAGAGCCTCTATTTATACAATGAGAGAGTGCTAAAACCCTAAAACCAAATCACATAACCTGACCGGCTTGGTCACATAACTAAGAGCCCAGACCTAAAATGAAGAGTTGGGAGTGAGGGGAGGCCTCCACCTAGGCAAGGCGCCCCCACTCCAACCCTAGCCACTGAAAACCATGCCCAGAAGGAGCCACACATGTGAGGGTGCATTCATCAAGAGAGAGGGGCGTGAGCTAATGTAGGAGGCGTGAGTCTACATAGGAGATCCATCTGTTAGGTCTGGGAACAATACAGGTTAGGTATGGAGGAGCCACTACCCAGTGGTCATCAGTACAAGTTTCTGTTCTGCCTTGATCAAAACACCGGTCCAATGAATGCTCTCCACCTCATCCCACATGTGAGCTTAGTTGAAGGAGGCACAATTGTTAAGTGGAGGTGCCAATTATCTCATTGAATGCTGACTGAAACTACCTTCTGTTAACTCCAATGCTCATTAATGCCCAATGAGATGTCATTTAGCCTTTTATTTCGCTGAATTTGGATTAATTTGGAGAGTTTTAATTTTCTCCAAAATAATCATTTTTTAATAAAAAATCATTTTTTCCTCAAAAATGACTTTTTTGAGAAAAAGGGCGTTATGTGTCCAATTGATGATTTGAAAGTTGGATCTGATTGGCTGGCCGATCAAGAATGATTTTTGGCTTAAGGTTAGAGCTTTCAATCTTTGAAAATGGGGCCTAAATGACCAACTTATTACAAATGGGTTTTTTCCATTTAATTTATGGAAAAATTAACCAAAAAACTTAGGGAAATAATTAAAAAATTAAAATTAAAAAAAAAAAATTTAACCCGTCCGAAAAAAAAAATTTGGAAATTTTTTAAAGGTCCTATTGACTTAGGACAAGACCATGCTCTATTCTAATTATGCCTAGTAGGTTTATAAACACTCAGTTGGGCTCTAATAACCCCCCAAGGCCCAGAATCCAAAATCGGGCATTCCAGCTTTGGAGGAAGCGCGAGAAAATCTCATCAATTATACTCGGCTATAGGCAAAGCATAATTGTCAAGGGCAAAAAACTCCCTGGAATACCTTAGTTGAGATTCTACGTCTTAGGAGACAGAACCACTCAAAATACCCTACTAGCACATTTTATTACAAACACCGTGGGGCCATGGTCAAAATTATTCAAATGAAAAACTGGCTAGCCAATATTGGCTAGACATGAAGATGGATCAACTGATACATTGGAATCAAACATTGAACATGTCTGTCAACCGACGGCTCCTCAGGTAACCCAACTTTGGTACAAAAAGTTGGTAACAGACTCTACTATAAACTTCATGTGTAACCCTAAGTTTTTGAAAATCCTTGTGATGATTTAAGGGGGGTCGATCATAGGTCGAAACCTAAGGAGAATGGAGTCTCATCGGATTCTGTGGTAAATATCTTAGTCCCATCCTATAAGGATATTCTCCAAAAGCAGTCCCTGCGTATCTACACTTCTACAAAGTCTGGGACTGAGGTAGGTTTTTCGGGCGAATAGGTACTCTGTCCAAATGTTATTGTGAGGAAGAGACCCACAAAGAAAGGAAAAAAGACCAAGGTAGGGACTGTACGGGGTGGGTTTGCTACCATGGACTTGTCAAAATTCATAAAGTCCATCCTGTTACCAAATAAGGATGCTCCTTTGATACTTTTTTCTCTGATGAATTTAGGCCCCTTAGAGCAAAAAAGGCTAGTGAGATTGTTCCTTAATGATTATGAAGTCCTTTAATGTGAGATGAGTAGGGGTCACTCCTAAGTTTATTTCTCTCAAAATACTTTTGGAAGTGACTAAGCAAACTATCCTTCTAGTTCAACATATATGGTGATTGGTTCAAAAGCAAGGGATGTCTTTTTAGAACTTTGTCCTGGTTGGGAATGTTGCTTAGTGTATGCTAATGGGAAATCGGGGGGATTACTTTATGCTTAGAACCCTAATATTTCTTATAACATTAGTCCTTATATGTCTTGTGCAAGTATAATTTTGGTGGGTCATTTAAGGGACTTGGATCAAACATTAAAGATAGTAAATTGCTATGGGTCTTATGTTGGAATACATGAAATTTTGGGGGAAGTGGTGAATAGTGGTCTTATGAAAGAGTCCTCCTTGATTCTTGGGGGTGACCTTAACCTCACTACATCAACTAGGGAAATATGGGGTTTTCACACACGTCTGGACCCCTTGTTCAGATTGTTCAATCACATCTTTCAAAATGCAAATCTTATTTATGTTGTTCCACTTCCCTTGGTCCCCATGTGGAGGAATGAGAGAACATGTGCAACAAGGGTGGCCAAGTGATTGGAAAGATTTTTTTATGGAAAATGGGTTACTGACATTATGGACCATTTTGGATCATGGGTTGTGAATTCTAGTATTTTTTACCACATGCCTATATGTATCAAATTGGAAGTTGATACATTCAAGGTTAAATATCCCTTCAAATTTAATCATACATGGAATGAATATGAATCCTTTACCGCCTTGGTCAGAAATAAGATGAGAGAATTGCTCATTTTATTGAAGGTATGTTGATGCAACAATTGGTCTATGAATTACAAGTAATCAATGTTGAGATAGTTCAATGGGAGAGGAAGAAAAAATATATATTTAAGACGAGAGTTAATTAAGGTTGATGAACATATTCATACCAATTTTATTAGAAAAAACACAAGGATACTTTTTGAGATGGAAAAATATCAGTTCGATATTACAGAGGAAAAAGAAACGTGGATTATGAAGATATAGGAGGCAACCTGGTGACAGAAAAGTAGGGCTATATGGCTACCTCAAGGGGATCAAAACAAGTTTTATCACAATTATGTTGAGCAGAGGAGAAATATCAATGATGTCTAGGACTTATTGGATCATACTAGGAATAAAGTCTCTATACAAAAGGGATGGAAGATGTTGTAGTAGCACACTTTGGGTCACTTTTGCAGAAACCAAGTATCGGATAATATAGGTGCTCATATGAAAGTCATTCAATGTTTTCCCATGTTTTTCTTAGATGAAGATGGTCGAAGAGTAGGGGGTCCTATATCGTTTAAAGAAATTGAATATTTATTAAAGAAATTTGCCAAGTCCAACAGTTTAGGCCCGAATGGATGGATTATGGAGTTTTTTTTTGTAGTTCTTTGACATAGAAAGTGACCTATTGAAAGTGGTGGAAGAGTCCAGAGTTCAAGGGAATGCTTTTGATGTCAATAATGCCACCTTTGTTGCACTTATCCCTATAAGTTCCAAGATCTCTTTTGATTATTTTAGACCTATCTCCCTTTGTAACATAATCTACAAAGTCACAACAAAAGTGATTGTAAACATAATCAAACTAGGATTGATTGAATGCATGTCCAAGGAATAATTTGGCTTCTTAAATAACATACACATTTTTGATGTTGTTGGAGTTGCTCGAGAGAGTTTACATTCAATTAAGGTCATGAAGTTGGGTACCTTGATCTTGAATATGGATCTAGTAAAGGAATAGGATCAAGTAGACTTGAATATTTTAAGGTTAGTACTTCTGTAGATTGGGTTAGACTTATAAGTGACAGACATGGATCATAAGATGTGTGACTTTTTCCAATTTTGTTATTCTCATAAATGGATCACTTTCGTCTTCGTTTCGTTTTCTATTAATTGTGGAAAAACTAAGCAGGTTAATAGAATAAGCAAAAAAGGAAGGGAGAATCAGAGGCGTAAAAATCTATTCCTGGCATTTTATTACTCGCCTTTTGTTAGTACAATGAAGATGATGTGCTACTTTTTGGAATTGGTATTGTGAAGGAATGAAGATCTTACCAGGGGATAATAAAGTATTTTTGTGATGCTACTGGTATGGATATCATTATACAAAAATCTAGTTTTCTTATGAATGGGATAAATGAGGAGATCCCTGAACGAGTGTGTGGTTTCTTCCCCTTCCATATGGAATCAATTGATTTAGGTTTCAAGTATTTAGGTTTATTTTTGAATCTAAACAATTACTTGAAAGAAAACTAGTTGTGGTTATTAAAGAAGGTTGAAAAGAAAGTGTATAATTGGTGTTTTAGATGGCTTTCCCTTGGAGGAAGATTGGTTTTATTAAAATCAGTCCTAGAGAATATTCTTGTGTATTTGCTATCCTTAGCCAAAATACCACACTCTTTCATTCTTGGTATGGAGACTCCATCGTCACCATCTCCATGACACACATGTAGAACGAATACACATTCACCAGCTCACTGTAGTTTCTGGCTAGAAGCTTCAGAGCTATCTATATTCTATAGTTCCATAATGGATCGCTTTAAGTTTTTTCTGCTGCATAGTGCAATTCCATTTCCAGCTTTTCCATGTTCCTGTTCTTGTTTATACCATAGTAACATAATTCAAGGACAAATACATCTATAAACATTATTCTATATTTAAAATACATAACAACAAAATCTAATACCAATAAAATAAATACATAATTCTTATATATAATACATTTAATCTAATATACATTAATATACTATAAAATGTACACCCACATCTTAAACATTTACAATACTCTTAATAAAATATTAGATATCAATCATTAAATAATTATTTTAATAAGAAAGAAAAGATGTAGTTATTAAGAAAAACTAGTTATTAATAATTATTTTCATAAGAAAGTAAAAATGTTTTCAAGTGTAAGTTGGAAGTAATTAATTAATTAGTGAATGCTTCAATGAATTATGAATTATGAAATTGAATGATATTTATATTTTATATTGTTTAAATAATTAAAATTTGTTTTAATTTTTTTTTTCAAAATTTAGTGATAAGAGCGTATCTATATTACACTTACCCCGATAAATTTAAAATTGCTTCAAATTTTCAAACACAAAAAGCCAATACTATTTAATTATAATGATATGGTTTATACATTATGGCATTTCAGGTCATTATTGTACCTTTGACATTAAATTAAGATGGATTATCCTCATTTATAGGTTCTCATATATTCTCGGTTATAATTCATCTTTCAAAAACATTAAATCCATCACAAAGCTTACATCCATAATCCTACCACCATTTAGCATATCTCGTATTTGAAGTTCCAATTAATGAAAGCTTCTTGGAAAAGCTTAGAAACTTGTCTTTTCAAATCTTCACTTGATTCACATGTATTATAAACATAATTAATCCTTGTCAATATAGTATAGAAAGTTTTGATCCCTATCAATATGGGTGAATCTATGAATATGGGTAACACTTTTTTTGCTTTCCATATCCTCAATAGAGAGGGCTCTCGACAGAGGTGGAAAACCCTTAATAAAGGTACTTCTTGTACTTTTTAGTAACCCTTTCTCGATGAAGGGTTTAAAACATGTAATCCAACCCCTTTGAAATATCTTCTAGGATGTGAAGCCCCATCATCTCATTCATCTTAGATGACATAGTCTATGTTAGTGGATTCCTCATTGAATCCTGACATTGATATTTTTGAAAAAACACAATTTCCTTAAATTACACTTCACTTCAAAATTCACTAAGAGTATATGTGTTTTGAGGGCTTTAAATTAAAAAATATATATAATATATCAATCTTTTTGTCTCCATATTTCACTGAAGTGTTATCTATTTTTATGGATTCAAGAGTAATACCATTTAATTTGTTACGTTGCCTCTAGGTTTTGTAAAACACCAAAATAATTAGACATGAGTTATGGCTATAAATTTTAATGATATTGTAAACTTATTAATAAACTTAATTGCAAATCTTGGCCCAATGACAGTTTTGAAGAACAAAGATTAGATTTCAAGCAAACCCATGAAATAAGGTCATCTCTCTCTACATGTTTACATATTCCATATCTCAAAAGTTATTGAGCATTTTAGTTCATAGTTATTTTGTTGCATTGGTAATGCTATGTGTTTATATGTTATCATTGATAAAATGGTTATATAATTGGTATATAATATTTGAGCACATTCAATGTTGGCCTCATGACCACTTAGTATGTAATTCATGGCATCCTCATTATTGCAATAGTACCAAAAAAATATAAATAATACTTGAATGTAAATATTTTTGCATTGATCTTTTACATTGTTCGTCATGCTCATTGCAAGGATAATGCATAGTTTAGCTTTGTTACATAATTTTGTTAATGATTTAAAAACTCTATTAAGTTCAAGGAGTTTTTATAACATTTGCTTATATTTGATTAAGTTTAGTTATGAACTTACATAGAATGAATTTTGTTAATGTCACAAAACAAAATTGGGATTAGAACAATGAATATTGTGATTTTATTCAATCATTTTTCTTGCAATCATCAAACCCTCACTTCTTTGTCATTGTAATTGATCATTGTTTTTTTCTTGATTGCAAGTATTTTTACCTATCACACTCTTTTGGTTTCTTATAGTTGTATATAGCGACATTTATGTTAATGTGGCGATACTTTGATTGTCAAATATTTTGAGAGTGCCCCAAAGCTCTCTTTCATGTTCCCTCAAGCTCAAGTTCAATGAGATGTATCATTTGCAAAATCAATGCAAGCAACATTTTGTAATCCTTGGGTGGGATTCTTGAGTAGGTTATGGAGAATGTAATATAATTGTTATCATTAGATCTATGCATTAGGGGTTATACTTGAACATCCTCTTTGGGAGGTATTTTTGTAAGGTTTTAGAGATAAAGTGAACAACTTTGGTGGATGATGAATAATTGCATTTAGCTATGTTCTTGTGTAGATATTAGGAAGCTGCAAATTACAAACATATTAGCTTAAATAATAAGGAATGGAGCAATCTCACGGTCCTAAAGGCTTATAAAGAAAGTAGACAATTTTCATGTTTTTTATAGTGTTTTGATAGAATTATCACCTTTCATCTTTTGATAGAAAGATCTACAATGAACATACCAAATGATGTGCTTGGTAGTTTAAAGGATGTTGACTCCTATGATCAAGATATAAATCATAGCTATAGTTATCCAGCATCATGTGTAAATCTCTCTTATGTGTCTCCACAAATATCTCTATTTTTGGCATTGTGTATGGATTTTTATATTGTCTTTTTTAACATTTTGAAATTTCTATGAAGAAAATCCTCTCTCTAATGTGTTCACAAAAATTTCTAATTTTGACTTTGTGAACCAAACTTTTTATTGTCATTTTCAATATTTTGAAATTTCTTAAAAAAAAATATAACTCATTCTTTATGAAATTTATTTGTTTTAATGTGTATATATAAATATGAGAAAGTTATACAAAGTATACTTATATTAATTTATTTGAATTATAAATAATTTATTTATTTTTTAGTAGTTGTAAAAATCAAGAGTGAAAATACTTTTAAATATTTTTTTATGAAATATGTATTCAATTTATTTTTACCAAATATATATTTAATTTACTTTAGTTAAAATTTATTTTTTATTAATTGTAAAAAAATAATTTAATAGTTAGATAACAATCTCCATAATCCAAAAGTATCTAACAAAATGTGAAGTCTACTCCTTTATGAACTAGTAAAGAGTATATTTATTTAATATGTGTTTCCTTAAATAAGTAAATAAGAGTGATGGCAAACTCACACCAAATAATACCACTAAATAAGTAAATAAGAGTAATGGAAAACTTACATCTACAAATAATAGCCACTAATAGCTCTCCTCAAGACCAGTTTAACAATACAAATAATAGCCACTAATTGCCTCAAGACTAGTTTAACAATTAAATTATGAGAAGTTTTACCTTATAAAAAACTATTGAGAAAATGATCTTCAATATGAAATTAATAACATATAATTTAACTTTTAATTCCTATTACTTGACTTTTTGTCATCATACGTGTACATATAACTTATCCTTCAACTTTCAGATTTAATCACCCAAAATTTTGGCTTTTTTATAACTTCCCCTCTATTCTATTCTCTCAAGGTCCCTGATGGGAAGAGCTTCATGTTAAAATTCATAATGTTATGCCTCTCATTGAACCTAACATAGTAGCATCATCGGATTATATTTTTGTGTGCAGATTCCTGAGCAGTTGAACCTGGGACATTAGCTGCTGATATGCTTATTCCACTCGCCTAATTGATTATGTTGGGTTGGATTGAATCCGCCTTATTGACTATGTTGGGTTGGATTGATTCCTAATTTCAGGAGATCTACCTAGTTCCACGGAAATTCTATCTCTTCAGTTCGGTCGTGCGCTCTATGTACGGTTTTGCACGGACCATGGTCTCAGAGCTCCTTTGTGTCTTCAAAATTATCGAGAGATTTTCCGCATCACTACATATCTTAGGAATACTTTTGTCAATTGATGCCTGAGCTCTTCTACAATGATGTTCTTTAAGAATGAATGAGCCACAACCCGAATTAGGTTCATAAAATGTCAAGCAACCATCATTACAGCTCGTAGAGAATCAAATGTTTGGCAAATGAAGTTCTTGAAGTCTAAAAGTTTGGCGATTTTGCCAGGAGAGGACATATTTTCCTGGCATGAATTCGACGAAATATGGGAATTTTTTTTAAAAATCCCATAGAACAATATTAAACACTCATAATATGAGTGCTCCATTGGGTTCGTGAGGCAATTGAATCCATCTATGCACTCATAAAATAATTTGAACAACACAAATTTTAGATTTTTGTTGCATTTTGACCAAAAGTTTTTGGACCCTAAAAATCATTGAATGTTTAGACCTTTTCAATGAAGCACTTCAATGAAACATAGTTAAAGATAGTTAAGAATTAAATTTTTTTTTTATTATTTTTAAATATAAGGTGAAACTATATTTAGTTGGTTGATTACAACTTAATTACAAAGATATGGTAGGAGTGAGCCTACTCAAATATTGCCATTAAAGATTTTGATTAGTTATAAAAATATTTTAGGCATAACTAAGTGAAGATGTAGGTCATTGATTTTAAGGTGGAGAGGTCTATCATGTTTTCTTATAAAAAAAATAAAATAATGAAATATATATATATATATATATATATAAAATTAAAGGAAGGCTCATAAATTTTTTTTAATATATATAAAGATAGTAGCTCAAAAGTAGCTCACAAGATCTACATAATAATAAAAATTGATGTAGGAGCATCCTTCTCAAGTGGAATGATCCTTCAAAACTATTTCCATTTCATGGTAGGGAGGTGATGTGTATGCCAAAGAAATATTGGAGGGATAATTCATGGTTGAACTGTCTCATCTAATGGATTTTTTGAGAGTTCTAGATGGGGAGACCCCACTAGAGGTTTGTATTATGTGATTTGTTGGTCCTTCGTAAGCATTGACAACTATTGTATGTGTTGTGGTATGAATGAAGTGTATGGAACGGTACCTACTCCTCGGTTAGAAGATAGAGCCATGAGGCATTCAAAGGAAAAGTTAAGGCGATGGTAGGGGAGTAGTTAAGAAGGGTCAATGATAGCATTTGAGTAGGTGTCATCAATGATTGCTGGTGGCCATTGGGAAAGTTAATGCTTAGGAGGTAAAGTGTATAAGCAGAAGAGGATTTGGTATGGATAACTTATTATTTAATCATGGTCATCAATGCTTAGTGGTGGCCATTGGGAAAGTTAATGATTACGAGTTAAAAGGTACAATGGGAAGAGGCCTTGGTGTGAACATCTGATTATTGACTCATGAAGATAGAGACAAAATAAAGGTAAGGGATCTTGCAAAGAAGAAGATGAACGAACTTGGAGGAAACACACTTGTGAAGTTTTGTTTTGGTAAATCCTCTTGACATCCTCATGAACCCATTGTAGCTCAATGTAGATATTAATACTAGTGGGCATACTAAGGTTTTGAAAAGGGCATTGAACCATTATGTATAGTAGCAAGAATCTCTTTGAAGATCGCATGTAATATTTTGAAGTTAAATTTAATTAGATTAGTTATGATTTTGGTTCCTCCATTGTGCCTTGTGTGTTGCTTCCAATTATATTATTGTGTGTTTTGAGTTTGAATGTCATCTTGTAGGTGAATGCATTGGTTCAGTTTCAAAGTGGGTATTGATACAAATGTACATGTGTACGAAATATCCCAGTAAACATATTTTGTTATGTAGATTCATTAAGGGAGAAACAAAAGTTCTAGCGAAAAGGAAAATATTTGATAGAATTGTGAGAAGGGAGCATTGCACAAACAAAAATGTGGTGCATGGAAGAGGATTAGGAATATCGTTTTGGGTTGAGAATGATGAAGAGGTGTTTCTAATAAAATCATAGATTTGTTGAAATATATCTCTATTAGAACATATGTCATGGAAACAACTTTGAGAAAAGAAGTTGTAGCAAGTATACACAATGTGAATGATTATGAGGAGGAATCAAAAGTTATTAAGGGAATAAGTTGAAGAATCCCTTGCGAGGAACTTGATAGATTTGAGAGGTAGATCAATGATGGAAACCCCTACCTACTCAAGAATCTTGGACTTGGAAGAATTAATTGATTGGATTGGGTAATGGAAATTTTTTATTTGTTTGAAATAAATCAAGATCCCTTTTGAAGATTCATGCACCAAATCTAAGGGAATTGCATCCCTAAGGTGGGATAATATACTATTGGAAAGGTTGAAGCATGGCCAAGAGAAAGTTAGGGAATGGGACATCATGGTTTCCAAGCCAAAGGGAAAATTCATGTATGTGGATTATTCCTATAATATGTTTAGGAAACTACAATACATGAGATATAAATAAATGAGTGTGAATAAATCTGTCAAAGAGTTTTATCTATTGTCCACTAGATTATGACAAAGTGGAGAAGGTTCTATTCAATATGTCCTCAATATGGTGAGAATTCAGTTTGTCACAAAGGCATAGGAGCTTGCTTCGGAGACTAAAGAGAAGCTATCAAGAGAACAACTATGTTCCTTAGACATAGGAATGAGAGAGAGGTAGAACCATGTATGAAAAAGGAAAAACAAGTGGAAGAAAGGTAAAAGAGACAAATAAAGGCGCTACAAGTCAAAGATTCAGTGGAAAGTATGAATACTTGTGAGGTTAAGGAACTCCTAAATAAATAAGAGGACAATACAATGGAACTTTGTTTAAGTGCAAAGCACAAGGGAATTGGGATTACAAGTGTGGTTTTTTTAAATTTTGGAAGAAAGAAATAAGGAAGAGCATACATATTTCAAGGAGAGGAAAGGAAAACAAGTTATTTTTTGGAGACAACGTAGGTGAAGTGCAGAGTGAGCTTAAATAATATATATTTTTCTAGAGGTTATTGTTGAAGATGAAGAGAACCTATAGAGAAGGATCTAGATTATCAGAAGGCTATCTTCAAAACCAAATGAAAAATTGTAGGTAAGTGTTGTTTACTTATTATTGATTGGGGTAGTATTGAAAACCTCATGTCATTATCAAAGTGATTCAAAAGTTGAATTTGAAGTGCACTTTGCACCCAAATGCATATAATATAGAGTCTCTTGGTTTGTTGAAATGACATCAAATCACTATGTACGAACAATGTGTGATAATTTTCCACATGGGGAGTTACGATGCCTAGGTTCTATG
This sequence comes from Pseudotsuga menziesii, assembly GCA_001517045.1. Lineage (NCBI taxonomy): Eukaryota > Viridiplantae > Streptophyta > Pinopsida > Pinales > Pinaceae > Pseudotsuga > Pseudotsuga menziesii. The sequence continues at coordinate 218,795 of LPNX010852005.1, read as the reverse complement.
TAATTTTGTGCCAATGGATGCCTCACCAATGTTAAAATGATGATACGTACAACAAATGCATTTTTGGAGGAGGAAGGCAAAGTACTATTTTGCACTTATGCTTAGAGATGTCAAATTTGAATTAGAGAAGAGTGAGATACTAGATATCAATAAAGGTCAAAGAGGTGTTAACAAAGTTTTAATGAAGTTATTTATTGAACTTTTGAATGGATTACCACGTGCACACCACGTGTGAGGAGTAATTACCATAAGATAGACACGATCTTAGTTTCGAGTTTACCAAATAAGGCACCACATTGAGTGAGTCTAGTAGAGAGAGTATATTAATATATTAATAGGAAATTCCAAGAGATGTTGAACATAAAACAAATTAGGGAAAGCTTAAGCCCTTACATGGTACATGTTATACTAGCATCAAAGAAATGAATAAAATGGAGGACTTACACTGATTCAAAGGTCATGAACAAGATAAATATTAAGCATTGATTCCCATTACCAAGGATGGAATCCTTAATGGATTACTTGAGTGGAGGTAAAAAACGTTTTTCATGCCATGAAAAAAAAACTTTCAAATAAAAGAAAATATCCAAAAGGATTTAAATTTGAAACGAGGAACAAAAAATATGCTTGAGAACAAATAGCTTGCCTCATTCGCTTTGTTAAAGGCCTTCTTATAGTTTTACTATGGCTCCATTTAAAATTAACTACCTCACTAGAATAATGAACATTAATGTTCATGTAGCACTAAGGTTTCAGTAAATGCTAAATAATGAAAATACACTAGGTGCTTAGAAAGAGATGGCTTTAACAAACTAACTACACACATTAATGTTTGCAAGAAATAATAACCTTTATTTTATTATTTTTGGAATAATAAGGAAGAGCTTATACTAAGTGTGAATTTCATTTCTAAAAGTGTCAATATTTGTCTTTTAAAGTGCATTTCTCAGTGAATTTTGAATAATTTCTAACCCTAAAAGTTGGATTTTTTATTTCAAAAGTTTAGTTTTTTATTCTAAAAACGTGATTTTGGATTCTGAAAGTGTGATTTTTTATTCCATAACTGCAAATTGAAATTAAAATATATGTCAATTTCAGTTTTGTAATTGTAAATTACAGTTCCAAAAATGTTAATTTTTATTGCTTCATCTCATTTCTCTTTTAGCATTTGAACATTCTACAAATATATTGTTGATTGTTTCTCCATGTTTTACACACTATACACTATGTTGGGATATGGTTGTGTTTGTTACCATTATCTAGGGTAGGATTTTACCATAAATCCTTACTTTTGAGAGAATATCCGAACTTCTAGATTCTTTACATCCATTTTTTTTGTAAGCAACATAGAAAAATTATATTCATAGTGACAAAAGAGAGTACATAGCAAAAGAAAAAAACTAGGTACGGGGGTCTTGAACTGACAGACCACCCTTGTAATCTTTCAAAAAAATTAGAGTTGTGGTGTTAATAGGAATAAAACCGACTTCTCTTTATGTAGCTAGAAACATTAACTGACATATTACAGCTTAAAAATTGACTGTACACAACTATGAAGACAACACATTTTAAAATAAAAGAAGCCCAAAAAAACTTGAAATCACAGAGTGAACCAGGGATGATGGCGTGGCATCTATGGTGGTGCGTCTTCTACATGCTCCTCGAGTGTTTCTTCCGGAATTTGGCAAGGTCCATATTCGTCCACAGGTTTGCTTAGTTGCCTCTCCTGTATCGGTGTAGCTGCAATGGCGTCGGTAATGGTCTCACATCCACACTTGACAGGAGTAGTGTTCTTTGCGAAATCCCTTCATTCCTGAAACGACCCCGGAGAATTTGCAGCAAAAGAGGACGTACCACCTTTCTCTCCTTGGCTCCTGGCACCAGTATTTTCCTCATTTCCTATGCTAGGAAACACTGAGTAGTGTATTAGGTTGAAATTTTCCTCCAGGGATTTAAGCTGTGTGTCCGCCTACAGTGTACTAGTGCGCAAACCCTGGGTTGCACCCTTTGCTCCATTCCATTTAACCGTCATGTCTTCTAGTAACATGCAACATATTCTTCATCATCTAGCAGTGGTTGATGCATCCCCCACTTTTTTCAGAAGCCAGATGGTCTGCGACCGATTTGGACTCCCATTCATCTATCAGGCAACTAACTGACATGGAAATATGCTCAACAAATCCATCCGAGTCCCCAATAGTAGTTTTTCGATGACCGCCTCCCCTTCCAGTACAACCTCTGCGCAAGATACCACATTGCTTAGGAATTTTATTCTGTGAAATGGTGTGCATACTTACAATAGGGTGAGCTTGAAGCAGCCGTAGAAGCATACACAGATGCAGACGCAGAAGCAAATGCAGAAATAGAGGTAGACGTAGGAGAATGAAAATTTCCACCAGGTTGAGTCTAGCGTGTCCCATAGTGTGAGGTGCAATCATGGCTGTCAATATTGGCTCGTACATGAAATCAATAATCGACATGTCAACTCAAATAGGAAGTGACCTTGTAGCTACCCGGAAGGTTGGCAGGCGTGCCACCTTCCTCTATATTTAATTGAATCCCATCGTCACTCGCCTTGTTTCCCTCGCCTTCACCACGTGGCCTGTGCACCAGGTGTCCCATGTGGATGGCCGGTGTGTCACCGGCATTCGGGATCTTCGCATCCATTTTTAATTCAGTATTTCTTCTTAAATATTTTTCTCAATATCTTAATTTAGTTGGGAAACATCTAAGCCTTTGTTCTTTGTCTACAAAGATCGATTATGCAAATGTGAATATGTTGAACATTTAATTATTTTTGTATATCAATACATAATATTACAATTGAAGAAATTACTAAATTTATCAATCTTGAAGATATGCAACAAAATAATTTACATAAGTTTGATGACAATTTCTAGAACAAAAGATAAAGTCTATGAGCTAGTGCCTATTAGCAACTTCATCACCTTCACAATTGTTATGGAAGACTAGTTCACAAAACTACATTCCAAACAAATACAAAATAGAGAAATTGATCTTCAATGGTTTTACTTGAAACAATAGTAATAATTTAAAATCACTGAAGTTACAATATAAAATTCAAATCAATATACACATTTAAGGGAACTTTTATAGGTGTATGCTATATGGATCTGAAATAATATTACAAAATAATAAGCAATTAAAATTTGATATTATTATTATATGTGCATGCATTATGACTATGAAACCCATTGTTGAAAATATGAAAATTGAAAAGATTTGATAAAATTAAATTAAGTGACAACATTTATTGAAATCTTTAAGGAAACATAACTAATAAAGTCTCATTCATAAACACCATTCCCACTCAACATTATTCTCCTTCTATTATTTTTGTGTTTTATTTTTTTAATAAGTTTTAAGTTATTTTTATTTTTTCTCCCATCTATCCTTCCCTTGGTGGCCATGCCCAGATCCTTTTGTTTTGTTCATGTCGTTCCACCTTCAAATTGCTTGATGAATTTACATCTAAGAATGAACCTATATTCAAATCCACAATTTCTTTTATTGACAAGATACATGGTTTCCAAGCAGTTGTCACAAGGAAACAAAAGTTCTTTCACTAACACATCGAATAAAAATGATCCCAAAAGATTTTATTTGATGGAATTATTTTCATCTACATTTGCCACAAGAACTATTGCAATGCAATTTGTAGGATCTAAACATTTGTGTAACAAGGTAACATTTGTAAGAAGAAAATAAAACCTAGATTCATGTACACCTTTTGAATGCATGAGGAAATTGCCGCTATTTTCATTAAAAAACCAGTAACATTTACAATGACACATCTTTGTTAGACGTTGTTGTTGTGCAATTGCTTCCCACTTGAAAAGACTATTCTTTCAACAACTTTTAATAGGTCCACGTGTTCAAGAACTAACATTCCTTAGAAAGACATTTGTACTAATGTACAATGAGAATGATACAATAAACAAATCATATAATTCAATTACAATAGACATAACATAATTAAAATTGGTAAAGATAAATTATATTCTAAAATTTGAATATAATCAATGTAATAAAAATAATAACATTGAATTATTGATGTAAAAAATGCTCTTCCATATTATTCATTAAATTAAAAAAAAAAACATTTGTAACATTGAATTGAATATTTTTATACAAATTTTATACAAGTAATATTACTAATAAATATATCACTAATGAAGAGATGCAATAAAATAAAAAACAACAAACATTGTATTTAAGATTTGTTTTTTTTTAAGAATAATTAAGACAACCCCATTCAATTAAGGTCTCATTCATTAACATCACTTCCATTCTCAACATTATCTTTCATATGTTTTTGTTGTGTCTTAATTATTGTAAAGTCATTTTTGGTGATTTTTATTTTTTTATCTTGTCCATCCTACTCTTGGTGGCCATGCCTATATGACACTATTTATATTAATTAACATATTTTTATTTCAATCCACAACCCATTGTTGGTTTTAATTTAAACAATTTATATACAATTCTTTTAGTGCCTTTTATGTTCTAGTTAGCTTCCACAATTGAATGTCTACTTTGTAAGACTCAATAATCACATTTGGATATCTGTAAATACTTCCCATTGACCTATTCAACCATATCACACAATCTTCCTTTGGTGATTGTACTATGAGCATTTGTCCCTCTACAACATCATCTTTTGGAGATAATATATATTTAGGCTTGATAGAGGTCCAACATAGAATTTATCCATTGTGGGGACATTTTACCTTAAGGACACTTCCATAACTTCATGTCATTGGAACTTTATAGGAGGATTGTTTCTTATTTCATTGGCTATGTATGGCTAGAAACTAGTTGTTGAGTGCTCAATGCTCTAAAAGTGAATGTCCAAAGATTTATATATATTCTCCCAATAAATTATATTTGGATGCCAATATTTTTTCCCTTATCATTCTTTTTTTTTAAGAATTAAATATATGTTTCTGGTCGCTTTTTTCTCATCCATATTAGAAGGTCTCTTTATTGGTAGATTTAACAATTAATGTTGCCACATTAGTAAGTTTGGGCCACCATCAGGAAAATAATGCCAAATATTAATAATAAGTGACTATTTTTCATCATATAGTGAGGATTTATTTTGCATAATGAGGCTATCATCAATGAGTTGTAATTGAAGAAATGGCATCCTTCAATACCAATGAATTTATAAGTTACCACTAAGAAGGTGTGGTTCCACAAAGTTTTCAAAGTAATCAAATCATCAAAGTGTTGTAATTCTCATGTGTCCTAGAAGTGTTTATCATCTATGATTGCAAAAATATGTATTTTCGCATCAGTTTGTCTTGATAACCACCCATATATTCCATCTATGTTGTCATGTGTGTGTCCCATGGGGAGGAATATGACTTCAACAATGTCAAACACTCTAACTGATGTTAAAAGAGATAAAAATGCAAAAACTTTTAGAACATAAAACTAGAAGTTGAATAGTTTGAGAGCATATAACATTTAGTAACAAGCGTTGATACCAAAGAAACTCCTCTAATATAGAAGTCAAGCACTAGGTCAATCTATCGGAGTATGACAATCCTCCCATACTAAATCATTGGGTACAGAGGTTTTGATAGGAAACTCTCTTGTAGGAGAAAGATATTATCAAATCTTAATACAATAGTTGTAGTTGCCAATTTGTTTTTATAGATCAAGATATCCCAAAACCATGCTTCCAATGAGCCCAATTCTCATTCTTCATCTTTTTAAACTAAATAAATGTCTAATGTATTCCAAAATTGTCTTGATACTATGCTAAATAAAACCGTGAAGATAACAAATATTTCATTTATGAAATTGTGATTCAATGTCATGAAGAAAGAGTACTTAGTGTTATTATAAAGAGGGACCACCCCTCATTTTTTGTTCATATAATATCAAATCATATATGGATTAAAAACCTAACTCATGGTTAACATAACCGATGTGTGGGATATAAGAGATGACTGTGAGCATAATAAAAAGGTCTAAATTCATCTTCAAGCTTAATGGAGATAAGTTTGATTTCTAAGTTGGTATAAATAATTTTTGCACTCCCATAGAGTGCCCATGTTCATAGTTATGCAACATGGAAATCCTTAAATCCCCCCTAATTTATCAGAATCCCTACTTAAACCAATTCTTTATAACCTATAGAAAATTAAATTTTCAAAGGCCAGCTAAAACATAAAACTAGAAGTTGAATAGTTTGAGAGTATATATCATTTAGTAACAAGTGTTGATACCAAATAAACTCCTCTAACATAGAGGTAAAGCACTAGGTCAATCTATGGGAGTGTGAGAATCTTCCCATACTAAATCATTTGGTACAAAGGTTTTGATAGGAACCTCTCTTGTAGGAGAATGATATTATCAAATCTTAATACAATAGTCGTAGTTGTAAATTTGTTTTTATATATCAAGCCATCCCAAAGCCATGCTTCCAATGATCCTAGTTATCATTCTTCATCTCTTGAATCTAAATATATGTCCAATGTATTCCAAAATTGTCTTGATACTATGCTGAACAACACCGTGAAGATAACAAAGATTTAATTCATGAAATTGAGATTCAATGTTATGAATAAAGAGAATTTAGTGCTATTATGAAGAGGGAAAACTCCTCATTTTTCTTTTATCTAAACCCAAAGAATATTATGGATTGCAAACCTTACTCATTGTCAACATAATCGATGTGTGGGACATAAGAGATAATTACGAGCATAATAAAAGGCTAAATTCATCTTCAAGATTAATGTGGATACATTTGATTTATAAGTTTGTGTAAAGAGTTTTTGCACTCCCATAGAGCACCCATGAATGTATTAAACATGGAAATCCTTAAATCCCCCATAATTTATTGGAATCCCTACTTAAACCAATTCTTTATAACCTATAGAGAATTAAATGTTCAAATGCCACCTAAAATATAAAAATAGAAATTGAATAGTTTGAGAGTATATATGGTTTAGTAACGAGTGTTGATACCAAATAAACTTCTCTAACATAGGAGTCAAGCACTAGGTCAATCTATGGGAGTGAGAGAATCCTCTCATATTAAATCAATCGATACACATGTTTTGATAGGAGCCTCTCTTGTATGAGAAAGATTTTATCAAATATTAATACTATAGTTGTAGTTGTCAATTTGTTTTTATAGAATCAAGCCATCCAAAAACCATGCTTCTAATGAGCCTAGTTTTCATTCTTCATCTCTTTAAACTAAATATATGTCCAATGTATTCCAAAATTGTCTTGACAATACGCTGAACAATGCCGCGAAGACAACAATGATTTCATTTATGAAATTGAGATTCAATGTCACGAAGAAAGATAATTTAGTGCTATTAGGAAGAGGTACACCCCTTGTTTTTATTTCATTTAACCCCAAATCATATCATGGATTACAAACCTTACTCATGGTTGACATGACCAATGCATGGGACATAAGAGATAATTGTGAGCATAATTAAAGGGTCTAAACTTATCTTCAATCTTAATGGGGATAAATTTGATTTCTAAGTTGGTATAAAGAGTTTTTCACTCCCATATAGTACCCATGATCTTAGGCATGCAACATGGAAATCCTTAAACCCCCCCCCCCCTAATTTATCGAAATACCTACTTAAACCAATTATTTATAATCTATAGTGGTGTTGGCGCTTGATCACCAACATGTATTGAAAATCCCTTGCTTAAGAGTTGTGTTGCTTAAGCACCAAATAGATAGATGTTGACAAAATGACTCAAGAAAATATAATGCATTCTACTCTATCACATATCATTCAAGAAAATAAAGTTGAAAAAAATCGTACAAGCACAATATATCACAAAGCATGAATAAATTTAAAAGAGAAAAATAGATTATGACACCTTTATATTAGAGTATGAAGAGGTGGATTCCACAATTGAGGGTTCTTCTCCTGTAGTGTACCACTCCAATTTGTTGATGGTGTAGCAATGAATCCTTTGATAGAAAGAATAGGATGAATACGGAATCGATCTCTCTCTCTCTCTTTGAAATCTAGTAACGTATAAGCTTATGTGTATTAGGTTATGATATGGATGACCTTAAGGGGTTTGTTTGTAAATTTATGTAATAAGGATTGGTAAATACCTAATAAAAGGGATGTGACATAGACAATAGGAAATATGAAATTTAATCAAGCAAATAACCATTATCCAATGGAAATATCCAATCAAAACATGAATTTACTCATAAACATTGCTAGAAATAGGAGAATTCGGGTGAGAAATAAATTTATATTAGCATTCACCAATGAACAATGAAATATTATAATGCACACACTTAAAATTTTCTTGATGGAGTGAAGTGATATCTCATGCTACTATGTCAAGAGGGTCCTTGAATGCTCTTGGATCCTTTCCTTAGGACTTGCAAAAAAAATGGAGAGATAGGAAGGAATGGTATTTAAATCTCCTCAAAAAATGGTATCATAAATTTTCTTTGATATGATAATGGATGGATTGTGGATCAAAGGATCCTAGCTAATGGATAAAGAATTGATGGAATAAAGGATGAATGATGGTGTTGTAATATGTGGGATTGAATGGATTTATCGGTAGTGCATCAATCATAATATAATCATACAGTGTACACACAATCATACATACATAAGAGAGAAAAATAATTAGAGCAATGTGGACCCAAGGAACAGATATATTTATTAACATAATATGATAATTATGTACAAAAGTAGATCTCCTTTTCCTTTAGCTCACCAGCCTATTATATATTCAATTCATATAGTCATACAATTATTGTTTCTTAACTGCTTAGTCGGTTTTCCTAACCGACATAACTAATTGGTTAGATTACTTTGTAGTTGGTCAGGAAGACCTAGCCGGCTAGCCGACTAAGCTCCTCTAATAGATGGCAATAATGTGTCCTCTTGTGGTTTTTTTATATATTTAAGATGAGAAACCTAGAAATATCCTCTCTCGTTTTACTCCAATTAAGGTGAAAAGCTTAAATTCATGTAGATTATTGGAAACACCATATTTTCTTTTGTGAATGTTTCTTTGTGTCTGCAATGGTTTAGTAAGGATAGAAAAAGCCTTTATTTTTGGAGAAAAATATTTAAATTCCCAAATCTATACTTTTAGAGGGTATCTCCCCTTTTTGGGAATGTTTTGTGTAGGGGGTGCACTCAATAGGGGTGATATCTATGCTAACATAACTCATAAACTTTCCCTATTATTTGCACTATTCATTTTTATGCAATTTGTGAAGCTTTTGGGGATCATATTTTGCTAAGAGAGGTCACATGATGGGATGAAGGTAGTGATTTTGTGAGTTATGCATTTGGTGATGATATTAGGGTAAGAAAGAGTATTAATGGTTGAAGGGAGAAAAGGTTGACAGATAACGATTTCCCTTGATGTGTGAGGTCAAGATCTCATCGTGCGAATGAAATACATCATAGTTTCTCTTTGGTAGAGAAGGGAAGTGTACTAAGGAAGGAGTAGAGAAATCTAAGAAAGAGAATGGAACTGCAGATATCCTGAGAGAAAACCTACACAAACAACAAACCAAGCTGGGGACTAGTGTCTGATATCTCAAAAGAGATAAGTAGGGTATACCCATGCTCATTGAGATATCTTGTATTATACAATAGGGACCCAAGGATTTAGGAAGATAGAATCGATAATACAAAGAGGTATCACAACAAATAAGCGACTGATATAGAATACAATAATGGGACAACGTCCAAGAGGAAGCCATGTTAGAGTACATGAATAATATAAATATGTTATTATATAGTTGAAATAAAGGAGATGTAAACAAGGGTCACATCGGTCCAAATAACATATCCACTAGAAAACTTAGTATCCGTGTTGAAGAATAAGAGTATGCAAGATGAAAAATAAGTTGGGAGTTTCTTGAATGGTAACTCTTATTGTGGCATTGGAATTGCTTTTGTTGCACTAGAAAGTTAGGTCATCGATTGAAACATGTGGGGAGCTATCTAAAGGGAAACTTCCTTGTGAGGGTTGTAAACAACTCACACATGTTCCATAGTCTGGTACCGTATCAACCACTACATGTGGTGAGCTACATGAAGGGAAAATTCCTCTTGAGAGTTGAACACATATAACACATGTGCAAGGATCCGAAGACTAACGGGTGCACTAGAAGTTCAAGTAAAATTGCAATTCAATGGTGTGATAAATTGTTGGAGTTGAGAACATGAGAAACTACCAAGGAAAAGAGAAATGAGGTCTCTCTTTGCTTGTTCCAAGGTGAGCCATCAATCATGAAGAGGGTGGAACCAAGGTATATTGCTAATCTCTAGACTAAACCCCTATAATAAAGGTGTTGAGTTCAATAGGGGAAATCCTGCAATGAACAAAGCTTATGGAACCCTTTGGAAATGATCCCAAGATAGCATGTTCACATGTGAATTTATTTAAGGGGAAATGGTAGGAAATTCCAAATAGTGGAGGACTAAAGACTTCCATGGTTTAGAGCATAATGTCAAGGCGAACATGGTAGCATTGAAACTTAACTAGGACATGGAAGGACAATTGCAAAGTAATGGGTGAAGAACAAAATAATTCTAAAGTGTTTATAGATCAAGATGGACAGGTTTTGTCATTATCATGGGAAAATAGTGACTCATGTAGATTAAATAAAGGGGACTAATCATTGTGGATATGTGAGAGAATATGGGTTTTGAAATTTATTTGCAAGGTGTATATAGGTTCTTTGAACAAAGGAAACCATACTCCATAGAAGATTATGACTAGACTAGGGTTATGTTGAGAAGCACAACTAAGTATATTGGTATTGTGCTTAGAATAATAATAAAATGAGCCAATGGTATGCTAAGTAGCATACTTTATTGTTCCTCTTGGGAAAAATGTAGGTGAAGCAAAGAAATAAGTGCCCTATGTATATGATCAAGTGGTTGAAATGAAAATATCATATGAAATCGAGCAATGGTAGGGAACTAGTGGAAATTTCCTTGGTGGCATATGAAATGGAGGTTAATAAATGAAAATTAATGGCACTCTGAAAGTAGGTTAAGGAAGGAATAATTCCCAAGGATAGAAATCCTAAAGGAGTTAAGTGAATGAAGTATTCCCAAAGATGGCACTCTCAAAAGAGCACAAGGACCGAAGGATTCCCAAAGATGGAACTTCAAAAGGAGGTTAGGTAATAAAGAGCTCCAAGGATGGTACTTTTGAAGGAGGCCATGGAATGAAGGATTCCCAAATAGGGAACTTCAAAAGGAGGCTAGGGAATAAATTGCTCCCAAGGATGGGATTCTTAAAGGAGGACAAGGAATGAAGGATTCCCAAAGATGGCACTTTGAAAGGAAGCATGGAAACAAATGATTCTGAAATATGGAAGTCCTCAAGGAAGCTAAGGAATGAAGGGTTCCCAAAAATGACACTCTGAAAGGAGGATAAGGAATGAAGGATTCCACAGGATATCACTCATAAAGGAGGTCAAGGAACAATAGTTCCCAATGACGACACTCTTGAAGGAGGCCAAGAAGCGAAGGATTCCCAAATATGTTACTCTAAAAAGATGTTAGAGAATGGAGGATTCCAAAATATGGCACTTTAGAAGGAGGATAGTGAACAAAGGATTCCTAGATATAGTACTTTGTAAGGAGAATACATAATTAAGGATTACCAAAGATATCACTCAATAAGAAGGATAGAGAAGAAAAGATTCTCAAATATGACACTCTGTAAGGAGGATAGGGAATGAGGGATTTCCAATAACATCACTCCATAAGAAGGCTAGGAAACGAAGGATTCTCAAAAATGGCACTTTAGAAGGATGTTAAGGAACAAATGAATCCCAAATATGGCACTCGGTAAGGAGGCCAATGAATGAAGGATTCCCAAAGATGAAACTCTTAAAGGAGGCCAGGGAATGAAGGGTTCCTAAGGATGGTGCTCCTGAATGATGCAAGAGAACAAAGTATTCCTAGAGATGGCACTATGGAAGGAGGGTAGGGAATTAAGGATTTCCAAATATGACACTTTGAAAGGAGGCCAAGGGATGAAAGATTCCCAAGGAAATTGTCACATACCTAGTAACCTCTTTACTCTATTGAGACCACGTGGTATCAAATTATGTGTATAAATTATGATCTTGCCTCAAATTGTGAATTTAATTTCTAATATGTTACTATATAATGAGTTTTAATATATATATAATAGCAACTTTTTAAACTAAAATTGTACATTTTAGTTATGTAATCATTTGTAACATGAATGCATCAAACCATGCTCAGTCAATCCATACACATAATCAATTCCAAAACAATAATTGAAACATCATATAACATAATTAAAATTCATGCCATTCATACAAAATTGACACTTATCTTATGAAATTCCTCCAACCAATTGAAAAAGAAGGGCACTACTTCTAGTCATGGCCACTCTATCAAGATGTCACTTTATCTGACAGATGCCATTGTCGAGCTGGGTTTATTAGTACACAAGGGGCGAATTATGATTTCTAGTATTTAACATAGTCATGCCAAACCTAAAGGAAGTAACTTAACCCAAAGACAATCACACACTGCCCAAAGGTGCAAAAAACCCCTCCATAGTTGTTCCCACCCCTCCACTCTTTCCCCATCAGCTTACACAACACAAGGGATAGAATCCCCTTCACTGCTCTGTAGTCCCTTGAGTTGTCTCCAATCCCTTCCAATGCTCCAATACAAGCCAACCACGAAATATTTGTGTTAGGGTCCTATGTGATCCAATTGCATGACAAGTCACCCTAACAAGGATCCAAGCCCAAATGCACCTATTTATAAGGGTAATATATGTCAGTTTATTATGTTTCTTCCTCAAGTGGGATGGTAGACTCAGCGACAAATTATATTTATTCCGCAATGGAAACGATTATCCCTCTCCATGATAGACCTAGTGAATGAAAGAGTGAAGAATGAACACCTTCAATATGAATTCCTAACAAGATACATTCATGTATTGGCTTGATAAGTGGCTTCCCCAAAATTATTTGGCTTCCTATTTTTAATCTCACTTACAATAACTAATCCCAAAATTAATTAAAGTGAAACACCAAGGTTAAGGAACTTTGGTTAAAAATATTAATCAAGGTTTAGAGCATTAGATATAGCTATCACCCATTATCCCCTCTCACTTACCCCACTTGTGGAATCATAACCCCACATCTCTTTTTTGTCCTTCTTCACAATATCCATGGTATTCTATACCATATAAGTTTGGATTATATCCTTTGCATAATTACATCATCACATTTACATATTGGGGTAAAAAATGGGGTGTTGCACCCCCCTTAATTTATGCGTCATCCTCGGTGCATATTATCGCTATGTACATGTACAACAACATTACAAAAAAATGTAGCAAAATAGTTGCATGTATGCCTCTTGCATCGCTTCCTCTAATTCCCACATTGCCTTTTGAGGGACATAATGTTGGGTATGTGTTATATTTTTTGCATGTGGGTGTGATATTTTTTTTTCTAAAAATATGAAATTTAATCATGCTTAAAATATTTATGTATATATAATCTAAGATAATGGATTAGGGTTTTAGATGTTGTAGAATACCTAAATATTGTATTGTGAATGGTTAAGACACACAATGATAAAGTTAGAGGTGTGGCTCTAAGTTTTGGTGTCTTTTTCCCATTAAGAGTTTCCAAGGTAAATCTATGTGTATTGTGTGTATTCCATTATGTAATCTCTATCTTGTTTAATAATCTTTATGCATTCCTTCTCTTCATAGGTTTAAAACTTACGTGTAGTATCAAATCTTGATTATTGGCTTTAGGGGTCTGACTTTATTGTTGAGGGTTCAATGCAATTAATAGATCTTAGGTCTATGGTAAACATGGTTCCAGTGAGATATTCACTGCGATTATTCATGCATTAAAAGAGAATGATGAGAAGTTCGAGAATCAAGATAGAGAAATTTAACAACCAAAACTTTGAGATATGGAAACTCAAAATAGAAGATCTTCTTATCATATTTGAATGTGTATGCAGAACACAATGTATTAAAGATATGGATTTTGTATCAATCAAAGTCCATAGTAAACACATTGTTTCTCCAAAAGAAGTCATATCACCTCAGGATGGATGATAATGACACAATGATGGATGCCCCATTAATTCAAATCATATATATTGGTATTAAAATGGTGGAAGAAGGTAAATGCATTACAACATTATGTTCTTTTCCATATTCCTGGTCTAACTTGATTGTAGCAATAGGTAGTGTTAGTCAATCCACCTTAGAGTTTGATGAAATAGTAGCATAGTTGCTATCAAAAGAAATGAGGTAAAAAATCATGGATAGTCATAGCATGGATTCCTTATTTGTGAGGGGTTATCCATAAGAGAGAAATACAAATAATGTTTTAGGGGAGAGATCTAAATATAAGGGTAGATATAAATATCCAAGAAATCCTTGAGGAAATCTTGGAAATGTGGTAAAATGGGAACTATAAGAGGGATGGATATATAAAAATGTTTAAAAGGAAAAGGGATCTAATGATGCCCCTTCCATAGAGGAAAATATTCAGCCTCAAAAGAAGGAGGGGATCTGTACCTAACCTCTACAAGTACTCATGCATATCATGATGTATGGTTGATTGAATCAGTTGTGTCATTTCATATGAATCCTCATAATGAGTGATTTTGTGAATATGAAAAGTATAATGGAGGAGATGTATTCTTAGGGGATGATTCATGTCACGTCCCCAACCCTTACTCGGCAGAGAAGATGCGACAACATCTATCAACCCGGGCAATCTAAGCCCCCATGAACATAATATAATAACGCATTTTATATAAAACATATAAACACACAGATGCATAATGAAATGTACATGATATATACAATAGAATCAGATCATTCATTCAACACATTCATGCATTCAACATATTCATGATAATTTCATAATAATTCATAAGCAAATACAGTTGTAGAACTTAAATAAACAAGAATGCTTGTCTTTGAAGAAGCTTGTCCCGCAACCAGCTATGTCGCTGCAACGTTCCACCCAACAATAGGCTAGTGTGCTCTTTGATCTCTCAGCAACACTGCCACCCTCGAGCTGGGCATGATTTCCCCAAGGAATAAGGAACACTAGCAGGATTCACCCATAGCCAAGGATACAATAAAATTTATTCAAGCCAACATAGTTGGGTTTATCAGACTTACACAGATAGTGGTTTACAATTAACCAAATTCACATGAGACACAACCAAGCCAACGGATGGGTTTATCAGGATATCGACCAAACCATCCTTCTAGTTGGGTTTATCATGCTGCTAAGGAGGTGGAAAGACTGACTGCTAAGCTAGTGAGCTCATCCCCAGAGCTATGAACACCCACACCGGATCTAGCCTAACTTCTAAACAATTACGCACCCAACATAAGGAAGCATTCCCTTCTCTTCTACATAGTCCCTCAGGCCATGCCTTCCCTTCCAGTGCTATTCAGGGCATGCAAAGAAGAAAACCATCCTTCTAGATTGGTCTGTGAGGTTCTTTCACACACTAGGTTTATCAAGCAAGTCTAGATTCCATTTATATTCCTTCAATCAATGTAGATTCCAAAGCAAGGACGTGCACATAGTTATCTCAATACCGGTATTAATAAAACATAGCAGACGCCAGGGATTACACACACACACACAGAGTAATCGATAATTTATGAACATTGCCGATGCCAGACCAACTGCTGTAAAATACCAAAATGATAATGTTTGCTGGTCTTTCAAAACAAAGACACAAAATCAGATTCAGGGCATTCCTGTTCAGGAAAACGACTAGCAAACTGGAGAAAATGTGAAAGGGGAAAGACTCAGCATAGGATAAAACAAAAATCGTGAAAGGAAACTACTCCACACAGGAAAAACAAAAATGTGAAGGGTTCAGATTGTCGAACAGGAGAAAATCATGATGGTTCAGACTCAAAGTAGTCTTTGTTAGCTTGCTGCACGTGAATGCCCAATTGGGTTTCCAAAAACGTTTTTCCCTTCCAAATCATGAGGGAAGGTGAAACACTTCCGTATGAGGGAAAAATGGATATTTTCTCCAAGAAGATCAAAAGAATGTTTTTCTAGAAATGGTGCTTTGCCTATTTCAAATTTCTTCGCACTCTTCCAATCCCCCACCCCCTTATCCTTAGGAAAATCATGCCCCCATCTCATTTGGTTGCATTGACATACCTGGCTGTAGGTTTTTAATTAAAATTGCAAATTTAACATGATGTCCAAAATAATAATGTGCTGGCCAGCACAAAATACCATTGGCCCAACCTTAATTGCTGAAACATAAATACTAAATTGACGATGGGGCTTTTTCCTAGCTCCACACCATGATTCTTTACATCATTTATTTAAATGCAAACGGGGTCAAAACTGGGGTGTTACAATTCAATAGCCAATATTATTGCGCATGGAATATTTATGTTGCGACTCAAGGATGGAAGGATTAGGACTCTCCTTGGAGTACTACATATTCCAAATCTAGATAGAAACTTGATATCCATCTAAAAGATGGGTGGTGCATGTGTATAGACTGTGTTTGCAAAAGATACATGCAAAATGGTTTGAGGATAAATGGTATTGATGAGGGGAATTAAAATGTAAATTTGTACAAACTATTTGGAAGCAAAATCACTGATGGGTGTAATAGTTCCATTGTTCTTGAGGGAGAAGATAAAGAATAAAAAAATGCTACTATCTCTAGAGGAAAGACAATGCTATGGAATCAAATATTGGGGCATATTGGAAAAAAGTGCCTTTGAAAATTACAAGGTAAATGAATGGTTGAATCTAATTATGATTGGACACTAGATTTCAATTTCTATGTACGTTTTATATATGGAAACTAGAACGAGGCAAGATTTGCATTTGGTGCAACAAGAGAAAAGGGAATTTTATAGCTCATACATAGTGATCTGTTTGGACCTGCGCATGTTCCATCATTAGGTATATATTTATATATCTTTCATTTATAGATGACTTCTCAAGGAGCATGTGGATTCATTTCCTTGGAAATAAATATGAAGCATTTTCTAAATTTAAAGGATTTAAGGCTCTTGTAGAGAATCATACATAAAAGAAAAGAAAATTATCGAGGAAAAATAATGGCGGGGAGTTATATGACAATGAATTCGAGGAATTTGGTAAGAAATGTGAAATATAAAGGAAAAAGACTAATCCATACACATATCAACATAATGTATTTGCAGAACGAATGAATGTGCTATTGGTGGAAAAGGAAAGAAGCATGCTCAGTGGTGTTGAGATAGGATAAGAAATTTGGGAAGAGGCAGTGGATATTGCATGTTACTTGGTATATCAATCACCCACATCAACATTGGTTGAAAAAATATGCATGCGTTATGGACTAGTAAGAAACCCTCTATTGAAAATCTAAATTTTTTTGGTTGTGATGATTATGTACATGTTCTAAAGGAAACAAGGAGTAAGTTGCATAATAAAGATAAAAAAATGTAGTTTATTGGTTATAAAGATGATGTGACTTCCAAAATAGGAATTCACTCCAATGGAAAAGGAACCAGAGAAAATAGAGTTTGAGTTAGAGGCTAAATAATCTGACTCAACAAAAGAACATGAATCAAAAGAATAAGAACCTCATACCCTAGTTTTGAGGAGATCTCAAGAAAGAAGGAAACTAGAAAGGTATTTGCCTCTTGATTTTAAGCCTCATTTTGGTTTATATATTACTGATGATGATCCTAGAAATGTGAAGGAAGTTATTGATTCAAAGGATAATGATATATGAAAGAAAGACATGGTTGAAGAAATGGGTGCCTTAGATAAAAATGAAACTTGGGATCTTGTTTATTTACTAGCTAGAAGAAAAACAGTTGGTAGAAAATGGTTGTTTAAGAAGAATTTGAATGCATAAGGTAAAGTGGAGAAATACAAAGCACTCTTAGTAGCAAAGGGATATTCATAGGTAGAGGAAAATGATTTTGGTGAAATATTTTCTCCAATTGCTAAATTAAATCATATCAGATTCTTTATTTCTATTGTTGTTGCTTGTGATATTAAAGTAGATCAGATGGATAAATATACATGAAACAACCAGAATGGTTTATAGTAGAGGGAAGGAAAGAGATAGTCTATAAGCTAAAGAGTTTCCTTTATGATCTAAATCAATCTCCAAGTATGTGGTACCAAAATTTTGACACATACATCAATGGATTGGGGTTTGTGAGAAGTAAAGTTGATTACTATGTAGATTCCAAGTAGGTTGATGATCAGGTCATTAATAGTATTTTATTTTGATGACATGTAGTTGATTGGAAACAACATGAATTTCATAAGGGAGGTGAAATCACATATATCTTACAAATTTGACATGAAGGGTATTGGTAATACAAACTTCATACAGTGAATGGAGATTAAAAGAGGTCATGCAAGCATGAAACTCTGGTTGAATCGACACAAATTTGTTGAGATGATATTGCAAATATTTAGCATGTGGGAAAGTAAGTTAGTTAAGGTCCATATTCATGTAGTTGTAAAGTTATCTATATATCGATGTACCAAGACGTAGGAAGAGGAAGAAGACATGACATGAGTTTCCTATTCCTGTGTTGTTATTACTTTGATGTATGCAATGGTATGTAGCAAACCATACATTTCTCATGCAGTGGGGGTTTTGAGTAGATATATGTCAAAACTAGGGAAGGAACATTAAAAAAATGTAAAGAGGGTCTTCATATATTTGCATGGCACCACAGATTATGCAATATTCTACTAAGGGAGACCTAGGATAGACCGAGCCATAGTTGTATAGGAACTTGTTGATGCATACTAGGTTGTAGATGTTGATCACTTAATATCTACCAACATAGATCCAAATACTAGGCTCTATCAAGCACTGAGAGATCAAATATTTGGAGGTGCAAACCTTTCTTAAATATTGCACTCAGCTATCACCGTTGGCGTGATTGAGACCAAAAGACACATCTTTTTTTTAAGGTCGACCTATAATATTTTTATTATTAATATTTAATATATTTATGGCCGACATATAATATTTTTTATTTTGTTAGGAAAGAATATTACAACATCTCCCCCATACATGGTTTTAAAACCATGTCCAATGCCCTCCTAAAACCATGGGTTGTTTAAGAGGTCTTGCACATGGTCTTAAAACCATTTGCAACGACCTACTAAACCATGCACAATAAAACCATGGGTTATTTAAGAGGCCTTGCACATGGTCTTAAAACCATTTGCAACGACCTCCTAAACCATGTAAAATAAAACCATGGGTTGTTTAGGAGGCCTTGCACATGGTTTTAAAACCATTTGTAAGGCCCTCCTAAACCATGTACAATAAAACCATGGGTTGTTTAGGACGCATTGCACATGGTTTTAAAACCATGTGCACGACCAACATTTTTTTTGCGGATAATTCAATTTTTTTATTTTGTATTATTTTGTTAAGTAGGAACATTACAACATCTCCCCCATATTGTGTTGTTTTTATGACCGACATTTTTTTGGGTGGATAATTAATTTTTTTTTTTTACTATTTTGTTATGTAGGAACATTACAAGATCTCCCCCATATTATGTTGTTTTTTTGGCCGACATTTATTTTGGAGGATAATTTTTTTTATGGCCGACATTTACAAGAGGAACGTT
The DNA here is from genome assembly GCA_001517045.1 of Pseudotsuga menziesii. NCBI lineage: Eukaryota > Viridiplantae > Streptophyta > Pinopsida > Pinales > Pinaceae > Pseudotsuga > Pseudotsuga menziesii. Next base: position 199,091 of record LPNX010852005.1, on the reverse strand, counting down.
ACAAGATCTGCCCCATACTGAGCTGTAGAGCGCCTCTCGACGCAACAAGTGGTTATGTGTTTAACCTATTTGTAGTAGCTATCAATTGGATGTCCAAGGGACAGGTTGTAGTCACTCTCAAACAAAAAAGTTGAATACATGGTAGATTCCTATGCAAATAAAAAAGTTGCATGGTTGCAGAAATATTGTTCATGTATCGAGTTTGTACAAAAAACTATAAGGTTAGATTGTGACAACCAAAGTGAAATATTTCTAACAAAGAACATTTCTTATCACGTGAAAACAAAGCATACTGATGTGCAATATCACTTTGTTAAATATGTGATTGCAGACAAGAAGGTGTTGCTGGAAAATGTTGACACCTTGAATAATGTTATATACTCATCAACAAAGTTTGTCAATATTGAGAAGTTCTCTTGGTATAGAGAATCTGTGGTAATTGATTCCCTAAACTTCTGACCCTATCAGTACATAGCCCATTGTTATACAAAGAAAAAATAAAGTAGAAAAATGTTGGGTATGTTTTATATTCTTTACATGTGGATGTGGGTTTTATTTTTCTAAAAATGTCTAATTTCATCCTAGTTAAGGGATTGGAGTCTATATCTAGTCTAATTTAACTGATTAAAATTTTGGATGTTGAGGATTACATAAATATTGTATTGTGAATGGTTAGAAAACACAATGAGAAAGATAGAGGTGTGGCTTTAAGTTTTGTTGGTTTTTTCCTTTAAGGGGTTCCAAGGAAAATCTTTGTGTCTTCGGTGTATGCCAATGTGTAATCCCTACTTTGATTAAGAATATGTATCCATTGATTATGTTTATAGGTTTAAAATTTACACGTAATATGTCCATTGGAACTTTACCTGCCTTGTGGATCTATACCTGATCAACGTAACTTTTCTGCGAAGATGCATACTAGATGCACTAGAATATCTCCTTTTGTTCCCATATAAATGTTGATTTTTTTATTATCTTAGTTGCATAAATGTTGATTTTTTTATCTTAATTGCATAATTACAATAGTACTTGAAAATGATGAATAATAAAAAGCACAAATATGTACAAGTTACACAAAATTTACCCTTGGGGAAACCCTCTATAACTTGAGGGAGAAAACTCAAGCAAAATATTCCTTATAATATTGGTAGATAACAAATAATGTTTTTACAATTAACAGATAACATCAAGCACCCCTGGTCCAATATTAGAGAGAACTAACAAGCACCCCTGACGCAATATTAGAGAGAACTACCAAGCACCCCTAGTGCAATATAATATCAATAAATAATATGGATTAAGAAAATAACCCAGCAGTATATCCAACAAAAAAACAATTCACCACCTTTGATCACATGCACAAAATAATGAATGCCTTTAAGAAAGAATTCACCCTTTTCGGTGGATTTTGCATACAATAATGGCTATCATGTTTCACTAAATATGAGTCAATTTAAATCCTTATATGGAATAAAATGAAATACTCCAATTAGTTGGGACAATCCAACATATACAATAGTAAATGGGCCAAAATTACTTAAAAAATGGAAGTGCAGGTTGTAAAAATCAGAAAAAAATAAAGATGACACAGGATAAATATAAAATTTATGTAGACAATGGCAGATTAAGAAGAGAATTTAGAGTTGGTGAACATGTGTAATTTGAAATTTGGGATGAAGAAGATTTCATTGAAACATGGAATTTTTCCTAATCTAACACATAGATATTGTGGTCCATTTGAGATCTTAGTTAGGATAGGGCCTATTGCATACGATCTTGCATTTATTGCTTGCATAAAAGTTAATAATGTGTCTCATGTGTCATTATTGAAAAAAATATATACTTGATCCTAACCACATTATTGATTGGGCTATGATTTAGTGTTAAAGTTACATCATCATGAGTCATTCTCCAAGCTAATCTTGTGCACCAGGATTGAGCCTCGTGTGTCGAGGTAGTGAATTAGGGAGCCTAAGTTGGACTCAGTAAACTTGAAGTAGAAATATTGAGTTGGAATCAGGAAACTTGGAGTAGAAATATTGAGTTGGACTCAAGAATGACTAAGCCTTATGTGTAAAGGTTAAGCCTCATGTGTTGAGGAAAGTGATTTTTATATCAAAGTGATGGTTTTGTACAATATGTTTTTTCAAGACTCAGGTATTGTGTGTCAAGAAAAATCCTCACGTGTTGAGGTGGTGCCTCATGTGTTGAGGTAATGCTTTTCACGTCAAAGTAGTCTTGCTCTGTGATGTACTACTAACCATAGTCATAGATATGGATAAGCTATTAAGTCTTCTCTAGAGTATGGCCATGTATAGAGTGAATTACTTTAGCATATGACCACTTGGGATGATAATGAGATAATCACATCATTGGAAAAATATCCTTAGTATATTTGATATGATAAATAAATTAAAGTTGGCACAAGTGGACCATGTAGAGAAGAGAAGAGATAAAGATAAGATGTGACGAGATACGAGAGAACTCGAATTGCTCACTTCAGTGATGTTAAATACTTTAGTTAAATAAGAGAGAACTTGAAATTTTCACTTCAGTGACGTTAACAAGAAATACTTCAGGTAAAATATTTAACTTAGTGTTAACAAGGAATATCTAGTTAACTAAGTGTTTGTGAGATGACACTTGAGTTGAACTAAAAGATGACACTTGAGTTAAACTAAAATAACACTTGAGTTAGCCACCTAGCTAAGTGGTCTAACATATAGTTTAGGGGCGAGTTCAATATGATGTCTGCAATCAAATATTTAAGCCAAGTTTGGGAAGGATTGCACACTTGTTATGCAATATTTGATAAGATTAATATGTAGAGTGAATTCTCTCTTGAAGGAATTCACAGTTGGTGTTTTCTCCTCTTTGACCCAGGTTCAAAACTTTTGTCACACGCAACAAAGCCCCAGATATCTTCCTATTAATAGAACAAGGCTTATTCGACAATACCTGCGATGTAGATGCAATCTCACCCGAGATATCTCTTATGGGTAACTTCCAGAACTAGGTTTCTGCAGTTGGGTGGTATTTCTTCTCTTTTGGCACCTTACCAACTCACTTGACCGAAGATGGTGGGTGTATTTTTTAACCTTGGTATACGTAAATAAGACAATAGTTAACTTATCCATCACATAGATTCTAACAACAATATAAACTTAACACACATGTTATCTATTATTAGTGTGACTCATGCATAAGAGAACTCATTCATAAGAAAATACATAAACACTTAATCATAATATACATTCATTCAACTTAAGGAAACTCATCACATAAAATCATATACATTCATGTGACATAAACATATTCATCATCTACTCAATGACATAGTATTTAACGTGGAAACCCAACTGAGAAAAACCAAAAAGGCGCTCTTCATCTGGAATGGGAAATCTATGGAACCTTTGGTATATGCAATGAGATGTATACTTTGTTCTATATCTTCTTCTATTATCTATTCATAATCCTCTCTCCTCTAATGATCTCTAGTCTTTTGTCGCTCAATATTATCCTACTTGAATATATTGATGATTCATACACTTCCTGGATCAACTACTCTTCTCTATACTTATGTGCACTCAGCTACAGACTATTCGACTCTTCTTACAGACAAAAAACAACTAACTGAATCTGTAAGTGAAGTGACTAGGTAATTAGGTAGGAAACAACTAGAAGCAACTAAGTAACCTGCACACAACCCGTGTTCTTCATTCTTATAGACTCTTATATGTTGCAATCAACTGACTTATTCAGTTAGGAAACATGAAGTCATTCCTATTCTAATGACATTTCTCTGTAGGAACTAACAAACCAATAATACAAATATGCTTTTATGTTTTAACACACATGTGACTCCCGCTGACTCTAGCTGACCTCATACCCATGATATTCCTCGGTCTGTCATTTTTCAACCACTGCATGACTTCTGACATGGTTTCTTCCATCGCAGTTGATCTTGTCGTATATTTTCCTTCTGTCGTGGCTTCTCTTCTGTCACGACTTCTCTTCTGTCACTAACTCTTCCTTCACGAAATCTCTTCCTTCATGAGCCCTTCTTCTATCGCAGATTCCTCTGCATATTCTTCTTTCCTTAGCTCTTTCTTTCTTATCTTCTTATGTTCTTCCTTCGTCTGAAACTGTTCTTCCTTCTATACTTTTTTTGCAACTCCTTTTCCTTCCTGCAACCAGATTCTTCATATTCTCAAGAAATATAAGTTTTATTCAACCTATGCAATTTGTACATGTACATCATAGATCCTCTTCCTCATGGTGCAAATGGAGCAACCGACACATACTAGTAGTATAAGGGACGAGTGCTTCTTCTGTCTCGGAGCATTTAGTGGCTAGTGGGATAAATCCTTTTCACTTCTTGCACGAAAAACAATGGGACTAGACTTTGTGTAGGGAATTCCATAGTTCTTTCATCTTGTTAGATTGAAGCAATAAGCATGGGATGCATAAGCTATACAAGAGTTGCAAGTGTATCTCCACTAAGTCATCGATTGACATTATCTAAGACTATTTAGTTTCAATGCATCGGTTAATCTAACATATGACTTGCAGTAAGTTATTGAAAATTGAATAACACCCACTTAACTATTAAATGTGATAGCTCAACCCCATCTTCGATCATGTGATTGTAGAAAATTCAAATCAATGGTGTTATAATCATGAGAGCTACTAAACAATTAGATATCAAAACAACTGTAATTTTACTGTCAATGAGGTTTTTGTAATATCCTTGTGAGATGAATTCCCTCAATCTACGCTGAGGCAATCATTGAGTGAACCATAACATAGTTATGTAATTTATATCTCCAATATATATAATTGCTAAGGAATATGCAATGTATATCTCATTCCCTGAAGCCTATAGTTGTAATTTTTATTTGGATCACAATAGTTTACATTTATGTCTTTTCTAGGTTGCAAACATACAACAATGGAATCAATTTACTCTGTATTCAGCTAAGTACAAAAACCAATCAGTTGAGTATAGGAATAAAATAGGTCTAGTTTAACAAATGTAAATATTGTATTTAGGGAATCAAAGTTTGGTAAGTCAAGGACCAATGGTTTCTGTACAAATTCTAAGTTCACTATTCAAAGGAAGACACTATGGTTTTCTTACCCCATAGAATAAGTTTGGAATAAAATCATTAGGTTGAACTAGGGAGTGACAACTATAATTTAATGAAGATCATTACTAAATAAAGTGAAGACCCTACTACGAGGAAAAATGAGTATGGGGATATTAAAGAGTTAAAAATATCTTTGTAATCATAAAAGGAGAGGTAGAGCACTTGCATGAAGTTGAGGGGCCTTTTAGATGCAATTGTAGTTATGTGAAACACACTTCCTCTTTGCAAAAGAAAAACACATACATGTTCCTTGGTACTATCACTGGAGGATACCAAGCATGATAGGCTAATTAACACATAGGTTTCACAAACATAAACATGTGCATGTTTTGCAGTTACAAAATGCACACATGTTTTTCAGTTACAAAATGCATCTGTTTTGTAGTTACAAAATGTGCATGTGTTTAATAATACATGTTATATACCCCTACATTTACCTCCCTCCGTCCCTACATATCCATCTTGCTCTCTCCACCCTCTCCCTCTCTCCTTTCATCCCTCCCTCTCTCTCCTTTCATCCCTCCCTCTCTCTATCCCTCGATAAGTCTTTCTCTCCTTTTCTCCTCCACCTCCACCTACCCCCCATACCTCTCTCACTCCACCAACCCACTAACACCCCCCACTTCATTCTCTCT
>LPNX010852005.1:167663-185888 GCA_001517045.1 Pseudotsuga menziesii | reverse complement strand
TTTCTCAAGCATTTAAAGAAAAATTGCATGATGCACTACTAGACACTGACCTCTACATGCTGCAAAAAAATATATTTCATGATCATTGCTTTAAGACCTTCAAAAGCTACTCCCACACTTGGCATACTTTTTTCAAGGTTTGATCACTTAGACAATTAAAAAAATATTAAATTTGTTTTGGAAAAATAGTGTTGAACTAGTACTATTTTTTTCTCTATCTGTCTACTAAAATTTGTAGTTTGATTCCATCATTTAGGAAATCAAAATATTCACCCACGAATACATATACCTTATCAACGCCCCCACCCCCCTAAAAAAAAAGTACCTATTAGAAAAGATCCAACTTGAGATATTTATGAACATTTCCAATAGAAAAAAATTATATATTTGAAAATGTGATTCAATTTCCTGCATTTCATATTTACCACTCAAAAAAAGATTCATTTTGTATGTATAAAAAAATATCCATGTAAGTTGAGGGATGCCTATTTTTTCCAATTTTCTATTGCATCTAATGGATCAAAAGAGGTCCTCGTTAGCTTGCACCATCTCGGTACCTACTTCTTTGGACTCCACTCTTGCAAGTGAAACATGCAATCCTACTTTTATGGAAAGGTTAGTTAGGATTAAAAAAATAGTTAAGGTGAAAATAAATATAAATATTGAATAAGAAGAGGTTAAAAAGGGTTGGCACCTTTTGGAGACCAGGGGCTAGATTGAAAAAGAAACCTCTGTAGGTAGAGGATTAGTTTTATTAAAAATCTATAATTAATGCATACAATTATTTTGTTTATGGTGATTCTTCCATTTTGTGAGTTTGTACTTTCCTTGTTTCTTCTAGAAATCCTTTTGTTAATTCAAACCTTATTTTATCCAAGTTTTGAATGATGATTGGATTTCTTTATAATTTGCATCAATTAACATAAACTTTCATCTGGTTTTTTGGGCATAAGTTGGTAATTTGATTCTTGTATAATATCACGAAATTTTCAAAGCATCCAATGTTGTTATGATGGACTTTCTTTTCTATATATGTGATATCTTAAGTATATAACATCTTAGAATAATTTTTAGGAAATTTTCCTACAGTAATATAGTGTTACTTCTTCCAATACTACCTAGAATAGAAACTATTTGAGAATATTGAAAGTTTAAATATCAATTTGTAGTTCAACATCCATCTCTTTGGTTACCCACTCATATATACTACTTGGACACCTTCAAAAGTTCCATATTTGAAAATATTTCACTCCTTATCCTCCTATTGGAGTGCCATCCTTGGGAATCCATCATTCCTAGGCCTCTATCTAGAGTGTCATCTTTGGGAATACTTTGTTCCCTAGCCTCCTTTAGGAGTTTTATATTTTGGAATCCTTTTTTATTTTCCCTCCTTCTAAATTTCCATGTTTGGGGATCCTTCATTCCCTAGCCTCCTCTTTGGAGATCCATTTTAAGAATCCTTTATTCAATTTCCCCGTTAATGAATGTCATCTTTGGGAAACCTTTGTTCCCTGGTCTCCTTACGAGATTCCATATTTGGTAATCCTACAATCCATAGCCTCCTTACGGAGTGCTATATTTGGGAATCCTTCATTCCATAGCCTCCTTATTGAGAGCCATCTTTGAGAACCATACATTCATTGTATCCTTGTGTATTTTTTGAACTCTTGATTGTCTGGCCTCCTTTAGGAGTGCCATATTTGGAAATCCTTCATTACATGATGTCCTTTCAAGGTTTCATCTTTGAGAATCCTTTAATCCATGGATTCCTCTAGGGGTGCCATTTTTGTGAATCTATCTTTTCCTAGCCTCCTCCAGGAGTGATATCTTTTGGAGTCCTTCATTCTCTCCCCTCCTTCAAGAGTGCCTTACTTCAAAATCCTTTGTTCTTTGGTGATATTCCAGAGCATTGTCTTTGGGAATCCTTCATTCCCTAACTTTATTTGGGAGTTGCATATTTGGGAATTCTTAGTTCCCTAGCCTCTTTAACGGGTGTCATCCTTGGGAAATATTCATCTCCGTCCTTCTTTAAAAGTATCATCCTTTTTAATCCTTCTTTCCCTACCCTTATTTTGTACAATCATATTTGAGAATCCTTCATTCCCTTCTTATGGAGTGTCATCTTTGAGAATATTTCATTCCATGGCCTCCTTATGGAGTGACATCTTTGGGAATCCTTTATTCCCCATCCTCCTTATATAATTACATATTTGGGAATCTTTCATTTCCTGGCCTCCTACTAGAGTGCCTCATTTTATAATAATTCATTCCCCAACCTCGTTTCAGAGTACCGTCACTAGGAATGATTCATTCCTTAGCCTCCTTTGGGATTTTTGTCCTTGGGAACTATTCATTCCATGACCTCCTTTAGGAGTTCCATCCTTCAGAATCCTTCGTTCTTGAGCCTCATTTTAGAATGTCATATTTGGGAATCCTTCATTCCCTAGCTTCCTTAAGGAGTGCCATATTTTGGAATTCTTCATTCCCTATCCTCCTTCCAAACTGCTATCATTGGGAAACCTTCTTTCCCTAGAGTCCTTCAAGGATTTTGTCCTTGAGAACTCTTCATTCCCTAGCTTCTTTATAGAGTTCCATATTTGGAAATAATGTCTTCCCTGGCTTCTTTTCAGAGTGTCATATTTTTGAGTTTTTTGTTCCCTAGACTCCTTCCAAAGTGCCATCCCCGGGAATCCTTTTTTCCCTAACCTCCTTTCAAAGTTCCATAAGTTAGGGATCCTTCATTCCTTTTCCTCCTTCAAGAGTTCCATATTTGGGAATCCTTTGTTCCTTATCCTCCTTTTGTAGTTCCATATTTAGAAATCATTTGTTCCCTAACTTCATTTCGAAGTTCCATATTGGGAATCCTTTTTTCCCTAGACTCCTTTAAGAGTTCCCTCCATGGGATTCTTCCATTCCCTCGCATCCTTCCAATCTTTTCTCCCCTAGCCTCTTTATAGAGTACCATATTTGTTAATCCTTTGCACCCTATCCTTTTTAAGTAGTGTCATCCTTGAGAACTCTTCATTCCCTAACTTCTTTCAATAGTTACATCCTTTGGAATCCTTCATTATTTGGCCTCATTTGAGAGTATCATATGCATGAATTATTCATTCCTTGGCCTTATTCTAGAATTCCATATTTGGGAATCCTTCATTCCTTGGCCTCCTCCAGGTGTTCGATATTTGGGAGTCCTTTGTTTCTTGGCCTCCTTCTTTGTAATCCTTTGTTCACTAGCCTTCTTTATTAGTGCCATCCTTGGAAATCCTTCATTCCCTTGCTTCCTTTTGAAGTGTCATATTTTGGAATCGTTCATCCTTGGCCTCTTTCTAGAGTTACACTCCTGGGGATCCTTCATTCCATGGCCTCCTTCTAACGTTTTGTCTTTAGGAATCCTTCATTCCCTGACTAATTTGAGGGAGTTTCATCTTTGAGAAATATTCATTCCTTGGACTCCTTTAAGGAGTGATACCGTTCCGAACTTGTTGTTCCCTAGCCTCCTTCAATACTGAAATCATTCATACTTCATATGGTACCTTTTGCTTTGTGGAATTTTTATTTCATATATCCCAAAATGATTCCCCCAAGGGAATGTTTTTCATTAAGTAAACATATTTGAATATCATGCACACCTTTATGCTATAGTATTTTTTGCATGTGTGTAGGATGCAACCACAACCATTTATACACATCAATGGCCACAAAGTTCCTCTTCAAGTACCATTTTCAACCTATGCATATAAATATATGCTCCCCTATTCCTATATTTGATAATCCTTGTTAACATCTCTATGCAATAAATCATAGAATCCCCCACCCTTTTGGGTAAGAGGCACGCCATTTTTCAAATGTTGCATTCAACCTTTCCCAATTATAACTATCCACCATTGCATGGGTTCCCTATTTTAGTAACCCTTTACTTCTCAACACCCATGTGTTGTTTATCCCCATCATGTTGGAATATGTATAGTTTGTATCCCCATAATTGAGCTTCATGTATCTCCTTAGCATCATACCTTGATCCTACCCTTGGACTCCCAAACAATACTTCTCCATGGTTATTATATCATATTTTACATAAAAAAAGTATTGCAATCCCTTCGTATCATCCATAATACATCATTGATTTGCATATATTAACCTCCATTTCATCCACCCTTAAGGAAGTTTCCACTAATGTCCTACCTTTTATTGATTTCATTTGATGTTTTAACTTCAACCACTTGAATATCGTATGCACACATAACTTATTTCCTTGCCTCCCTTAAATTATTCCCATGAGTAACAATAAAGTATTCTCCCTGGCATACCATAAAATCATTTTATTGTTCTTCTGAACACAACACCAATCTACTTAACTATGCTTCTCAACACAACCCCAGTTTAATTAGAATCTTCCTTGGTTTCATTGGTTCAGAGCATCTACATAAATCCCCCAAAGAGATTCCAAGACAGTTTAATTAGAATCTTCCTTGGTTTCATTGGTTCAGAGCATCTACATAAATCCCCCAAAGAGATTCCAAGACAGGTATGCTCTCACCTATCTACAATGACCAATCCCCTTGACTTGACTTGCATGTGTCACTATTCTCCCATAATGAAAAACCCATCCATCCCGATCTATATACACTTCAAAATTATTATCTTGCAACCATTACGTTGAAATTGGATTTCCATCTCCTATTTGAGTTTTCAAGGCTTCTAGATCCATTTTTCCATTATGCTCTAAACAAATGAAGTATTCAGTCATCCACTTTCTGACCTTTCCTGCCATTACCCCTGAATTGAGTCGCACTTTTGAACGTGATATATTGGGTTGGCTTCAAAAGGACCCCATATGATTTGGTCCTACCAGGATTTCCCTTATTGACCTCAAGACCTTTATTCTAGGGGATTAGTCTAGAGATTAGCGACGTACGTTGGTCCACTTTCATCATTGGCGTCTCATCGTAGACCAAGCAAAGAGAAACACCATTTCTCTTTTCCATGGTATTTTATAATGTTATTGAATTCAACACCTTATCACACCATTAATAATCATTCATTTCCTTGGTTATAGTGTATCACTCGGTCTTTAGATCCCTGCACATGTGTGAGCCATTTTCTACCCTCATTAGGATTTTTTCCTTCAGGTATCTCCCCACGTGTCTTGGTTGATTGTCCCATAGTATGGAAAATGTGTGAGTTGTTTACAGCCCTCACAAGGGAGTTTCCCTTCCAATATATCCCCACATGTTTATATTTATGACCCATCTTTCTAGTGCTTTAGAATGAGTTCTACTGCCACAATAAGAGGCACCCTTCAAGAAACTCCCCACATATTCATTTTAATCTTTCGTCCTATTATTTTTCAAAACAAATATTAAGCTTGTGGATATGTGTTTGAAATAAGTCAACTCTTATTTTGCATCTCCTTTGTTTTGACTATATAAGCATGAGGTTATCTTATTTATGTACCGATTTGACTTGGAATCCTCTTTCCCATTGTCCTATTATTGTACTCTATCTTGGCCACTTATTTTCCATTATACCTCTTTTTAATATTGACATGACTTCCTAAAGAATTGGTCCCTATTGTATAATATCGAGACATCTCTATGAGCATGGGTATCCCTCGCTTATGTCTATAGATATATTATACACTACTCACCACTTTGGTTTGTTGTTTTTGTACATGGTCCTCTCGGGATATTTATGGGGTGATTATCCTTAGATTGCTCCACTTCTTCCTTGATACACCTCCTTTTTCAACAAAAAATAAACTATGATGCATTTTGACTATACAATGAGATCCTAACCTCATACACCAAGGGACAAATGTTATCACTCCATTTTTCTCCCTTAAACCATTAATACTCTTTGTTACCCTAGTACATCATCACCAAATGTATAACTCACACCATCAATACATTCATCCCATCATGTGACCCCTCTTAGCAAAATATGACCCCCAAAATCTTTAAAGATTTCTTAAAAATGGATAGTGCAGATAATAAACCAAGTTTATGAGTTGTGTCATTGTAGATATCACCCTTATTGAATGCACTCCCAATGCAGAACATTCCTAGAAAATGGTGCTACTCCCTAAAAGACCATATTTGGAAATGTTGAGTTTTTTCTCCAAAATCAAGGATCTTCCTAGCTTGAGTAAATAACTTCTAGACATAAATCAACATTCACAAAAATTAAAATCTCATCTTACCAGTAATCTATATAGAATTAGTTTTTCACCCTAATTGGATGCAAAAAAGAGAGGATTTTTTTAAGGTTTCTCAACTTCAATATATAAAGAAACCATGAGAGGCCACATTATTTCCATCCTTCACCCTTTATTCACTGATCATTTGTCCATTATTTAGGATACTTTGATCCAAAATCAATTTTTAGGATCCATTATCAATCCATTCTCCTCCATTATCGTCTAAGAGTATAATTACGATACCATTTTCTAAGAAATTCGAAAACAATTCGTTCCCATCTCTCCCATTTTTTTGAATGTATGAATGAAAAGATCCAAGGGAATTCAAGGGAACAAATGACACTCCAATTGAGTAGCATCAGACACCACCTTCACTCCAATACTTGCAGGTGTGTGTATTGTAATATTTCCTTTTTCATTGGTAAATACTAATATAAATCATTCTTTACCTCTTGAATTCTCTTCTTTCTGGCAATGCTTATGAGCATATTCATGTTTTTATTGGATATTGTATCGGATAATGGTTATTTCCTTGATTATATTTCAAATTGGTTGTTGTCTAAGTCACATCCTATTGATCAAATTTTTTCTAACCATTTTCCTAGAAATCCACAAACAAAACCCTCAAGGTTATTTATATCATCACCCAACACAAGCAAGTTTATATCTTATTGGATTTCTTTAGAGAGAGAAAGAAGGAGTGAGTGAGAGAAATTCTATATTTTTCCTACCCTTTATATCACAGGAGTTGATACAACACCATCAACAATTTGGTGTGGGACACTAGAGGATAAGAACGCCCCCTTGGGTTAGTTGTGGAGTCCACCTGTTCATAAACTAATACCAAGGTGTTGTAATCTACTTTTATATTTGTTGATTAATATAATTTTTTTCATTCTTTCTTATATATTGTTCTTGTAGATTTGTGTTTAACTTTCCTTCCTTGAATGATATGTAATATTGTAGAACAACTTTTATTTTCATGAATCCTTTTTTCTACATTTATCTATTTTGTGCTTAAGCAATAGAACCCTTAAGAAAGGTATTTCCAAGATATGTTTGTGATCAAACACCAACACCACTATAGGTTATGGAGAATTGGTCTAAGCAAGACATGAAATAAAGGGGGAATTTGAGGATTTCCAAGTTGAATATCTAAGCTTATGGGCACTCTATGGGAGTGATTAGACTCTTTATACCAACTTATAAATCAAATTTATCCCCATTAAGCTTTAAGATTAATTTAGACCTTTTGATTATGCTCACAATTATGTCTCTTATGGCCCACACATGGGTTATGGTATCCTAGAGTAATGCATGTAACTCTTAATATGATTTGTGTTTAGATAAAAAAAAGCATGGGTTTTATCTCTGCATAATAACACTAACTTCACTTTCTTTATGATATTGAATCTCATTTTCATAAACGACATCTTTGTTATCTTCACATTGTTGTTCAACATAGTATCAAGGCAATCTTGGAACACACTAGACATATATTTAGCATAAAGAGATAAAGAATGAGAACTAGGCTTGATGGAAGTATGGTTTTGTGTTGGCTTGTTCTATAAAATGACCTTGATATTACAATAGTTCTCTTGCAAAAACAAATTTATAACCAACTATTGTATTAATACTTGATAAAATATTTCTCCTGCAAGAGAGGTTACTATCAAAACTATTGTACCCATTGATTTAGTGTGGGAGGATTCCCACACTCCCATAGATTGACCCGTTGCTTGATTCTTATATGATAGGAGTGTATTTGATAGAATTCCTTGTTACTAAATGATATATCCTATCAAACTATTCAATTTCTACTTTTAAGTTTTAGGTGGCCCTGGAACATTTAATTCTCTACAGCCAGAAATAAATCCCTAAGATACTAATATAATGTCGGTGTTGTTTAAATAATCCATGGATCCATGTGATCTCTAGACCCTCTCATGAATTGATGTTGATGTAGGGATCATAAAGTGTGATTAATGAAATATATTAGTGTGGTAAATTTTAAAGATTGAAGCATTGGAAGTGTCAAATGTTCTTGTGTACACTACACCTCTCTAACACAGGTTGACATGTCAATGCAGGGTTCATACACCAATAAACAATATCCCAATATCTTTGATTAAGGACTAATTGTGTGCAATAATGGTGGACGCAAAATGTTTGCTAATTAAACTAGATCGCTTTTAAAGTTTTGTTTGTGGAAATATCAATTACACTTGAAGTCTTTTAAGGGGTGGATTGCATGAAAAGTTGTGTTTGATTTATATCACAGAAACAAAAACACCAAAATAAAAGACTTGGAAGGTTGTTAAATTAAATAATGGAAACGAATCGAAAATGGCTTCCTATTGGTGTGTGATTCAACAAGATTTCAAAATGGTGCAAGGAAAGAGAATACACTGATAATGAGTTATATTGAGCATTGAACAACAATTTTCAAATGAAATAATTTTAATTAACAAGAGAAATGAAATAAAGTTAGTTTTTCTTTTGTAGATATCAATGTGTGTTAACCGTTTAGTTGGATAAAATGATTAAAGAGAATTGAAGTGAAACAAGGAACATGAAACTATGCAACCTAGATAACCACACTTTTCCATTAAGCGTGTTATAGCATGGTTTGCCACACCTGATACATCATGCTTTGATCCCCTATCCATGTCCCTATGCATACTCCTTTTACCCCTTTTTCTCACTATGACCCTGATGCTCCAGTGGAACCCCTTAAAAGAAACTTTTATATATATACCCAGGTCACAAGTCTAATACCCACATATATGCAACTTGCACCACTGTCACTTGCGTACATCGAGAAATGTGCTCAAAAACAAAAAATATTTGGAGTTTCCCCCCACTAAGTAATGGAGGACTTGTCCATTGGCCTTCCATATGCCGGGAAACGCTCCACTTTGACCCTTCACCTTATATTGAAGGGATATATATTGAGTTACTATGAAGCATTAGAGGAGAAATTTTAGATAAAATACACTATAGTGGAATTGTGCTTCATTGTTATGTACTTGAGTCTGCATCCCTTTGTCATTGTAGTAGCCATTAGTGCTATTTCCCAAGCTTGCCTTTGTATGGAGGATTGAAGTGGTGGAGGCCCAGGTGGAGGGACTCAATTTCTCGATTTCAACGAGGTGCCAACATAGTTTTTCATATTTATCTTTGTTTGTATTAATAGAAATATCCATTTCTCATCCACTGCATGTATAATTATAAATATTTTCTATCCATGGATGTAATTACTTTGATTATGTATTGGATTATATCATGCTAGATCCGATTCTAATGATTTACATATATCATGTTTGTATATCTTGTTGTTGTTGAGGGAAATGTGCAGGTACAAACTTGATTGAAAAAGAAATGGGGATCTACTTCAAACGTTCAGAATAAGGTACGACCCCTTGGTCCCTTAGTGTTAGTTTCTCTTGTATGTTTAGCATGACTGGAAATGGGTTTATTTGTGGTGTCATCCTGTCTTTTGTGGTCCACCCCAAGCCATAGGAGGTCTTCTCCGTAACAAAGTGCACCAAAAATATCATGATAGGGTTTATTGTTTGCACTAGGCCAATTAATAGAGTTCTTAATTAGGATTTATGTAAATTATAAGGAAAAAATATAAAGAATACTTTTACTAGGGGGAAAAGGAAATATAGTAGGCATCATCGGGAATGAAAACCTACTTGATGTTAATTAGTAATCGATGATATATAAAATGTTAATCAGTAAATGCATGAATATTGGTTAAATCTCCCTCACTTATAAGGTACTTTGCTCGCTCATAAATTACATTGCAACCTCCTAAGGTGGTGATGTCAGTAGGATAAGATATGAGGATGCTTAATCAATGATATATAAAATGATCACTAAATTCATGAATATTGACAAAATATCCCTAACTTATAAGATATTTTCCTCTCTCATAAAATATGGTGCAACCTCTTAAGGTGGTGATTCTAGTAGACTAAGATATGAGGATGAGATAAAGGTGAAGACACCTTGCGCAACCAAAAATATGACAAGGAAGACACCAAGCTATTGAAGGCTATCTAACATAGTGAGAAAGCTCCCAACCATCTCCAATGTAGTGAAGCGTTGAAGGAGACTATATATCTAAATAGTTTAAGGGCATAAGAAAGATAGAAATGGAGCTAGATCACAAGTCTAACACTGACTCTTCAAAGAGGAATGGTGTATTCGAGAGTAAGATTGAATATTTATTAATAGATATTGGAGAGGAGCAACTTAAATAGACCAGAAATACCCTAGGGAGCATAAGTAAATACTAGGAGCTTATCCTTTGACAAGGTGTTTTTTTCCATTCAAAGAAATCCTTAAGCTTTCATTGAAGATCATTGGTTCTGTCTACATACCATGGGTATTTCTAGGAAAATACCTTCTCTAATCTATGAGCCATGGGAGATAAATACAATATGGTATGGAAAGTCAATGGTACACACAACACAACACAACAAAACTAAGAGGAGTTAATAAAAACTTCATCAGGCGGATCCCCAAAAATACATGCCAAATGAATTTGGGAACATGACAGACATAAAATGAAACATTTCTAATTAACTAGAAGTCAAATTAGAGGTATTAATCAAGTTTCTTAGAATGTGCTTAAAATTGAAAACTCGAAGGGTTAATGAGACCAAAGACAAAATGGGAAAATAGATTATATCAAAATAGAGATATTAATCAAGTTTCTTAGAATGTGCTTAAAATTGAAAACTTAGAAGGTTAATGAGACCAAAGACAAAATAAGAAAATTGTTTCTATCAAAACTCTAGAGGCCGTTTTCTTTAAAACATAATCAGATTCTTAAAATTGTGACACAAAATCTCAAATAAAAGTATTCAAGAATGAGTTTCTTTAAAGAGGAAGACAATTATTATCATTCACAAGTGTCTTATATGAAAAATGCAAAATAAACAAACTACCCTCTCTCTCTATATATATTAATTATTTTGTTTTGTGATAATAATATTGATTTTAAACCTTTAATTATTATTATTTTTCATTTTCTCATTATTGTAAAAACATTTCATTTTTATACAATTAATTATTGTTATATTATATTAATTTAATTTAGTAAATAAAATTTGATGTCATATACATTCAATCAATTGGTACAGGTTATGATAATGGAAAGCTTGACAATATATACAACAGCCCGAACTACGTTGATCGATGCATGAAGAAATAGGAAAAACTTATTCGAAAAACACCACGTAGATGTCCAGCAACTATCATTGCAGCTCGTTGATAATCAGAATCGTTTAAAGCGAGGAGGATCATTGGCTTTATCCTCGTCTAATTCTCAGATCGCATTCAAGAATCTATGGGAATACGAATCTGAGAATACGAGAAGATAAGAGAATGCTACGGGAACCGAGAATTTAAGGAATGCGAGGGGAGAGAGCTGTGGCTTGATTTGAAAGGTGAAAGAGATGCTTTGAGGTTCACAAGGAGGACAGCTACAGCTATTAAAGATGAATGAGGGACAGCCATCGTCAACGACTCGTAATTTGACCTAAACGTTAAAATGACCTATGTTTTCTAAGGGTCATAGTGGAAACCATGATATTTCTTTCGGAATATAACCAAAGTGATTTTATACTGTTACGATTCCCCATCCCATCGTATAATAAAAAAGAGTAATTATACCAAATAAATATCTTGACTCTCATATGAAAAAAAGAGTAATTATACCAAATAAAGAGACTCTTATAGGGGAAGAATGACAAAAAGACTTGAAGTTTAAGTAGGAGTGGTCTTCTCAATTTGACAAAACTTTCAAAACTATTTCCATTTTGTGATAGGGTAGTGATACACATGAGGGACAGAGTGGTGAGGGAGTTGATCACTGAATTTCGTCATCTAACTAGAGGAGGGAGTTATGGTTGAATTTCATTATCTAACATACTTGTCGAGAGGTTTGTATAGGGAAACTCCCACGAGAGGCCTAATAGTGTTGCCTATTAGATCTATCATTAAGGTCAATGACTATGGTGCATGTGGTGGTGTGAGTGAAGTGGATGGAAAGGATCCTACTTCCTGGTTTCAAGATAGGCCTATGAGGTATTCAAAGGAATAGTCAAGGTAGTGGTTAGGGAGTAGTTAAGAAGGTCAGAGGGTAGTTTTGGAGTAAGGGCCATTAATGATTGGTGGTGGTCATTGGGAAAGTTAATGATTGGGAGAATGCAAGTATAAGGGGGAGATGCATTGCTATTAGGGGATAATTCTTCACTCACAGAGATAGAGATGGAAGAAAGGGAATCTAGCTCCCTTAAAGAAGAAGACAATAAAAGATGGAGAAAAACACTTGTAATTTTAGTAAATCCTCCTCACATCCTCGTGAACCCATTGTAGCCTAGTAAACATTGATGTTGGTGAGCATATTAAGGTTTTGAAAAGGGCATTGATTCATGTTTTGTATTAGTGATACTTTCTCTTTGAAAAATTATTGTAGGATAAAACTTCTTTCCAACAATGTTGTGTAGAACTATGAGAGGGGAACATGGACAAACAAAATTATGGGTCAAAGATGAAAAAGAGGAGTAGGAATACCAACACTAATACATAGAGGGAGGTATTAAGCCAATATTTGTGTAAATTGTCTCCACTTAAGACAAAAGAAAAATTGTATATTGTCTTAAATATTGTCTTTAACCGAGTGTCTTAAACTATTATCTTAAATTATTGTCTTAAATTTAAGACAATTGTTAAGACAACAATTTAAGACAATAGTTTAAGACACTCATGTAAAGACAATACACAATTTTTTTTTTTGTCTTAAGTTGAGACAATTTACACAAATAAGGCAATTGTTTAAGACAAAAACTTAAGACAATAGTTTAAGACACTAGATGAAAGACGATATTTAAGACAATACACCAAAAAAATGTCTTAAATTGTCTTAAATTGAGACAATATTCTATATAATAGTGATAGAATGCAAATATTTATGATAGGGCACGATGGAATCGAACCACCAATCTTCTACATTATATAATGCAGATGCTCTACCATTGAGCTAGCACCATGCAACTTCATATACAAGAAAAATATTTGTATCACATGACCCTGGTACCAATGAAGAGAACGGGATGAATAATGAAAATATTCCTTATTTATGATGATGAACTTCGAGTTGACATGTATGGACCATGAAGACCAAGAATAATGCTTGAGATGACTAGTTGTGGCTATGGAACCACATGGATGACCAAAAAACACAATGAGGGTCCAAGTACCCAGTTGTAAAGGACCAAGTTCCCACTAAATATTAAAAGTTCAAAATACTAATAGATCAAAAGATTAAAAGGTAAAAAGGTCAAAGAACATCAAAAGTCAAAAGATAAAAAAATATCAAAATCCCTAACTTATGGACTTGCCTCCCCATGAGATCCACTATAAATATAGAAGCATTCTTAGTTTTTCAATACATCTAATCTCTTCATCTCTAATCCAAAAAGACAATTTGTGGGGTTCTATGCTAGTTCTTTTTCTCTCTCTCAATTTCATGACAGTATGGTTCTTGTTCTTGAAGGAAGACATAGCTATTGACAGACTGGTTCAAGTCCTGTTAGGGATCTTCTTCTGCCGCCCACACTCTACAGGACCCGTTCCATGCCACCCAAGGTCTGTTAAGATTTGCTACATCTCATCGAGCCCTGTTAGGGCCTGTTATAGTTCATAACAACCCTGTTAGGGTCACATCCAGACAACCCAAGCCCTAGTTAGGGATTTCTCTGAAGTTTGGTAACCTTGATAGGGAACCTACAGCTCATGACATCCCTTAATAAGGCTTATATCAACAGGTTGTGGCATCCAAAGGAATAAAACAAGTAGGAAGAGCTTGATTGAAGGTTGTTCCAAGCACCTAGCAACATACTCAATCATACATTCAACAACAACAACTCAGCTCAAGGGTTTGGGGTCTTAATCAGTCTTGAACAACACTACTATTATTCATTCTTTCTTGGTATGTGTGCCCTAGGGGAAGCTTGATGATTATGTAAAGGTATGCATTTTTTATCTGCTCATGTACAAACTTTACAAACTCAGTCATACCATAATAAGGAACATTTTCATTGTTGGTGTTTTTATTCCTTGAAAAGGTTTTCCCCAAGGTAAAAATTTGTGTACTTGTGCATGCTTGTTTATTGATCTTCTACTGGTACTATCTATATCATAATCTTAACTACTGTTGGTACAATTTAATATTGTTGATATTTTATACTAGTCTGCTAGAATCTCAAAAGAAGACTGCCGCTACTATCAAATTAAGTCCATGTCAAAAATTTAACATTTATGATAGTCCATGATCACTTTATTACCTAAATAAAAAAGTATACTCTTTTTACAAATATGTTTTTTATATCAAGCTTGCAAGGACAAACTTGTAATCTTATTAGAGAATCCCCCTTGTGGTAGAGAAAATGCCTAAAATGAGGAGGACTACCACCCAGGTGATAGTGGGTGGTATCATCAAGTTACCCTAGGGTTTGTGCTTGGTTATTGGACTTATCTTATCTGCAAATCATGGAGATAACTCGCTCAAACAAGGTAATGGTTCAATGATGGTTCCCCAATGCAACCATAACTTATTTTCCAAAGTGCCATGTTATAAACCCGAAAACAAAGCAATGAGATCTAAAATTAAAATGGTTGTCTTGGTGCACACCTAACTAACCTTAATTGGTAAAACATCCTAGATTTCAGAAAAAATGATTAAAAAAAAAAACAATTCTCAAAATTATACAAAATGTTGGTAAGTCTATTCAGAATTGCAATCACATTCAAATATAAGTTTTTATACTACAACCTTGAAAATAAGTATAACCTTTAGCAAGAAAACATACCCATCCTCCATGCTTAAAAATAAATAAGGTTAATATCTTTATTGTATCTAAAGGTGGTGATGCAAATACAACTGGATTATATGCCCTACAGCTTGGTGTGATGGTGATAGTTTTTGGTGCAGAGTGATTAATGTTATTGGCCACTTACCCAACCATTACATGGTTGATGTAGTTTGCATTAGTAATTTCTTGTGTACTTTGTAGTAAAATCATTTATTAAGACAGTTATAACAAAAGGAAACAACCAATAAAATGTTTTCAGTAACATGCCATTATTAAATTAAATACCACCAATATCGACATTGAATTACCAATTCACTCAAAAAACACAAAATAATAGGGAAAACAAAGATGAGATCTGGGTATGTACTAAAAAATCACTCAAGATAGAATTTTCTTCTCACAATTTGTAATTAAATAAGAGCAACAATTAACAAAAGTGGTAGCCATTTTCCTATGTAGGTCATAGCCCACACTTGGAAAGAAGAATACAAACATGCTGAGTCAATCAAGTTATACAATATCAATGTCAAACTCCCATGAAAGAACATAATAATAAGAAACTATAAATAATAGACTCACCATTTTCTCAGATGCAATTATCAATGTTACCATCTCGGGCTCCCTCATTCTCATTATGACTAATGTAGAAATACAACATGGCAGCTTGGAAATAAGTAGGCGTTCCATTTGCTAATTTCAGATGTACCTATAACATGAAATGGAACATACTAAATGGAAAAACAATCAATGCACATCTAATTAAATAAAATAAATGAAATGGTAGCAATTATTCCTTCAATCCAGTAACTTGCTAGATTTTCCTACCATAAATTTAAATCAACCTACCTTGGGATTGTATTCAACATTCTTACCAAGCCTATTGAGCTATGGATTTAAGCTCCAATTTGCAATTCATGTTTAGAGTCGATACAATGTTCCTACATTTCCCACAATAGAAATGAAGTGATGTTAGCAATGACTTCTTATCCCTCCAATTTCATCTTCAAATATATGTATTCTAAAAAAAATTCATATAACATTCATTGACATACTTTGGAAACACAATTTACTTTAGAAATTTCATATTACATTCATTGGCCATTAGAGGAAATTTCAACTCAAAATAGGCCTCCTAAAGAAAATAATAAAATAATAATTAAAATAATAAAATAATATTTATTAATTTTTGAGGAAGAAAAGAAAAAAAAACTACTTTTTTTGTTCATATTTTCGACATATCTCCCTGTGTTTTTACTCAAATTTCGATCGGGAGAGCTCGTTGGATGTGGAATTTAGTTCCGCATCCAACGAGTACCCACTCGGCATACTTTTGACGGACCCTACTACTCCAAAAACAAGCAATACCTAAAACAACGTGATGATGATGTTTTTTCAAGTATTTCTTGTTTTTGGGATAGCGGAGTCCATCAAAAGTATACCGAGTGGGTACTAGTTGGATGCGGAATTTAATTCCGCATCCAACGAGCTCTCCCGATCGAAATTTGAGTAAAAACACAGGGAGATATGTCGAAAATATGAACAAAAAAGTAGTTTTTTTATGATACTTATCCCCAAATTTATATTAAAAAATTGTTTAAGACCTATACGGTATTTCAAATTTTAAAAAAATTCATTGGCTAACACATGATGACATGGAATTTGAATTAGAGTTAAAAGGCCCATTTTGAGTTGAAATTTCCTCTAATGATACTTTTGAACACAATTTACTTCAGCTAAAATTGATAAGCAACATAATCTTAGAAATAAGAAATGGAATCAAAATAAAGAACCCAAAAACCTTGCAAAATATGATGAAGCCCAACATCTCATAAGAAAATAAGGAAAATAATTATTGTACTACCTAATCAACATGCTCTTTCATCATATTGACCATTGTATAATCATTTTCTTAGTACTCATATAAAGTCTTATTTAGTATCATTTTCTTAGTACTCATATAAAGTCTTATTCAGTATGTCAACATAATATAATTAGATATGCTTCATAATATATACATGAAATTATAAACACTTAGTAATGATCTACTGGAACTATGAGGTGTTAGTGACTAGCGTACATTAGACTAGCGTACATTAGTCATTGGTTCTGTTGACATGGAGCATCACAACCACATATAGATCAAAACATGAGTGGATATTTCCAAGCATTGTTGAACAATCACCACCCCTACATGAAATAAAACAACTACCTAGAGGTAACACTAAAACAAAACCAATTATGTTCAAAGTATATCCTTTTTTAAGAAGAAACAAAACCTTGGTATGTATTATATGGGTCTCTCACTCATTAGAGAAAGTGCCCATAAGCGTTCTCAAATAAAATGTGTGCTATAGGCCACCAACATGTGTCAAGAAAGAATCAAGTGATGCACTACACCATTAGTGATACCAAGATGCCAAATTATATAAAAAAATGTTTAATAATTATATTGGCTAAATACAAATGAGACATGGCTATGTACAATGTAACAATAAAATCTAACTCGCACGTGTCATTAATTTTGTGTAAATAAAACATGTCTTTTGAACATGTCATTAATTTTGTGTAAATAAAACATGTCTTTTGAAAAATGTTATTGCAAGAGATGAGTATACTTTTTATTTATTTGTGAAAATGGATATGTACATTGTTTAGCAAGGTACCCACCGATAATATCTTTTACTTATATAGATGTCTTTTACTTATATGGATGAAGTATAGAGTTGTCCACACATTTTTATTTATTTGTGGAGATGGATACGTAGATTGTTCAACAAGGTCTCTACAGTATATTTTACTTATATAGATGGGAGACTAATGGAGTATAAACTGTTCACATTACAGTTAGATGTGGATTTTTATTCTTCAACTTCACAACTTTATTTCCATTAACAACTAAACCTACAGAGGATATGCAGTCACAAGAACGCCAATGTGACAAATGGTTCCTTTTGGTAAACTACAAAGGTTCAAATAGACAAGAATAGTTTTGAGTTTTATGTATAAGTAAACGTTTGAAAACCGTGCTTAGAATAAAGTGCTACACATTTTTAACTGTTTACTTCTCTCCATAGCTTTACGATACCTTATTATACTCATAGGGATATGATACTTGATTGTACTCATACGAGCGTAGAT